>JAQZBX010095521.1:0-11906 GCA_029593785.1 Cabassous unicinctus
TTGTGTTTTTTTTTTTTATAGTTTCCATTCACCAGATTCTTCATCTTTTCACATATATGTCCACATTTTCTATTAAATTCTTTAACATATTATATATTGATAGTCAGAAACTTCCCAATGTTCGGGCTATCTCTGGGTCTGGTTCTTTTTATCAAATTGTCTCTTGACATGGAGTTATTTTTACTTTTTTGTGAGTCTCATAATTTTTGGTTGAATACCAGATATTGCATGTAAAAACCCAAACAGTGGAGACCAAGGTAAATAATATTTATGCATGAAAATGAATGTGGCTTTTCAGCCAGTGGTGTGAGGTGTTGCATCAATCTCGCCTATTTGGTTTTGGCTTGGTCATTTCTGCAGTGATCTTCAGTGCACCACAGTGTCATACTGATGCTAGCGTATGCTTAGTATGAGATCTATGGAAGAATTTTCTCAGTATTTCTGCTCCTCTCTCAGTTTTCAACATTTGTTGCATGCCTGCAACACAGAGCTATGTCTCTCTCATGCTCTTTCTTGTACCCTAGCATAGACTATTCTTGTGGAGTTCTCATTCTAAGGTTCATGATGGGAATAAGAAGGGTTCTCATTTCTCCTTTTCCAGTCTTTTGCAGGCTCTGAGCACTTGCTCCTTAGAGATGGAACTTTCCCAACATTAATGCTCTTCCCCCAGGAGCAAGCAGCCTCTGCCTTATATGCAGTGTTGGTTTAGAATGCAGGTGATTTTTCTGTCACTCTCTTGCCAATTCTGCATCTATCAGTAGGAATTCTTTAGGCATAAATGAATTTTCTCACTGTCTCTCAATGGCAGATGGCTTTTGTCTGGTATTGGTGCAGGGTAAGGGTCAAGCTTCCTACTCCCTTCCCCTGAGACAACTAATCTTTGCCAGGTATCAAGACAGACTGGGGGGAGCAAGAGACTCTCCTTGCCATCCCTTACTTAGAAGTACAGTATTGGTCAGCCAAAGAAGTGCTGGTGCAAAGTATATTTCCAAACATTCCGCAGAATATTCAAAATTTACTTATACAACGCTGTGTGATAATTTACCTATATTTAGTAACCAAAGTCAATAAAATAATCTATTCACAGGAACCTAATTGTATAAAATTGCACTAACAGGTTAATAAAAATCTCTTTTCAAAAGGATTCTAATATCGAGTTGAAATACAGAGATCTGTATCTCAATTAGGAGAAGCATTCTCTTTGTAACTTACTCTTTAAGTAGTTCTGATGGCAATAGGGGAGAAATTCATCTTATTTGATTTTGATATGTAACAATTCCAAGAATTGACAGAACTATGTAAATCATGTGTATTATCATGCTTTATCTGAATGTCTCTACAACACATACAAGTTGAAGGATTAAGTGTGAGAAGAGCTTTCAGAACTGGGTAGGTGCTGGGGGTTGTCTTGACACTGATTAAGACACTGACAGAGTGCACAAAAAGCCATTTGTTGGCCTGACATGTCAGATGGATGAAGAATCAGTCTTTGTCTATTGAGTTCAGTTTTCTTTCAAACTGACTTACAGATCAGCTGTAGCATTTCCAGAGGCAAATAGTACATTGATTTTTAATATGGACATTATGCAAAGCACACAGTAATGAAAAAAATTTAAAGAGACTTCCATAGCTTTAATAAGCACAATGAATGATTGCGCATTAATATTAGTAGAATTTCCTTCCATCTTCTACTTCTTAGAGCCACTTTTTAAAACAGAAGCTCCCATTAAAAAGCTAATTCTCTTTCTATCCATGACAAAGTTATGTGGTAAGGTTTAGTTTTGTTAGGCACTGAAAAATAAGTGATGGAAAATTGGAGCTAGCAATATGTCCTGATGATTCCTATGGTATACAAAATTCTCTGAATGTGACAAACCATGTTTCTCCCTAATTCCACTAGGGAGAACAAGTGAGGGAGAGAGAGATTCCCTTTGATTTATTGGCATACATGGTGCTGTTAAATAACCGTTTTATTATTCTGCCTTGACATTGACATATTTTATTTCACTTCTAAGAATTAAGATTTTCAGATGCAAAATCTTATCTAAACGTTGTATTGACTATGAGAAATAAAAGTTATTTGGTGGGAACAAGAGGTCCTGGGTTCTATTCCTGTGTGCTTTCTGAAAAAAAAAAAAAAGCAAGCAAAGCAAACGAAAAAACCAGCTCAGGGAAGCTGATGTAGTTCAGTGGTTGAGTGCTGGCTTCCCACATATGAGGTCACACTAGCTAAAAAAAAAAGTTATTTGGGGACATGTTTAAAACCATTGGGTTCATCAAGTATTATGTTTCCCTTGTTACTATTCTAAATCATATGGGTTTTTTTGTTTGTTTGTTTCTACCTAAGATGTTTTAAGCGGTCTATTTCCCACATTTCCACATTTAAAAAAAAATGGTTGCAATGATCAGATTCTGATTTTTGGAAGCAAAATTATCTATTTAAGAGAGGAAATAAGATTTTCTCCATTTGTACCCTTGTTCCTACCTTATTCCTAGTGTAAGACTGATGTTACTATGGAGCAACCCTATCCAATATGGCTTTCCATATAGGAAGAAAAAATATTCCAAGGAATTGTACCAATGTCTGCCCAGTGGTGAATTGCTTAGCCCATGGAAGAAGATTTTCTCTTAAACGAGCAGTGGAATAAAAAAAAAACCATAACCACTCTCTTTCCTGATGCTGCATGAGGTGAAAAATATAAACCATTAGGTGACTGGCCAGAGTTTTGAGTAATATCTGTGATCAGAGAAGACAATAAAGGTAATCACTCAACATACGAAACTCAAATCTGTGGTCAAGTTTGTGGCAAAATATAGAAAACGAGTATTCCAAGTGATTTTAAAACTTGCAATGTTTTACTATTCTACTGGGATACAACCTAGGGGAGAAAAAAAGCAAAATGAAAAGTGCCTTTAGCTGATTAGTACTGTTATTCTCAGACTACTGTGTATGTATTATGGGACCTTCTTGAAGTTGTTTACAATAACCCAAACTGGGACAATTTTAAGTGCAGACCATGCAACAGTTTCAAGTATATTTAAATCAATTAGATCATAATGACACTTTAAAGAACAAACTCATCATTGGCCTTCGGAAGATGCTGTGAAACTCATTATTTTTAAAACAAGTAAATCAAATATTTATTCTGTTTTTTCTATACAGTCTGCACTTCAGGGTAGCTACATAGCTGATGAGGGGAAGTTTCTCTTTGTTGAAGTAGCCCAGCTAAAAACTGAAGAAGGAGTGATATAAATAAAATATGGCCATTTTCATACCCTACTAAAATAATGGATTTACTTTTCCTTAAAGGACCAGATTCTAATTATTATGGGCTCTGAAGACCATATGGTCTCTGTTGCAACTCTGCTGTTATAGTACGAAAGAGGCTATAGAGAGACACAACACAAATGAATGAGCTTGTCTGTGCTCCAATAAAGCTTTATTTATACAAATAGGCTACAGGCCAGATTTGGCCCATAGGCCATAGTTTGCTGATTTCTGATCTAGGCAATGATCATCAATAGCTGCTAACATTATTGAAAGAGATAAGCAGGTGTTATACACCTCTTGATAGAAATAAACAGCATTACATAACATGATTTATGAAGTATTCTCACCAAAAAAAAACTGAACCTAAATCTGGTAAGGCTTAATATATGTGCATATTATATATATGTATATATGAGACAAAGGAGCATATTAAAAGATAACACAAGGACAGAAGCAGGAAAATACAGACTGTGGGAAACTCTACATGATAAATGACCTGAATTCTTTAACAAATAAATTGCCAAAAAAAAGGAAAAAAGGGGCAGTTGGAAGAAGAATCTATTAGTTAAGAGACTTATAAGACATCAGCTGCAATCAAACTGTCAATTCATTTTCAGATACTGATTCAAACAAACCAATTAAACATATAATTATATATGATATTTTAAAATTGTGTAAATATAAAAAATCATATAATCAGTTTTTGATTTTCCCTGCCTGTTTCAGATATAGATATAGATATAGATATAGATATTTTGCTAGCAATTGTTAATTTATGCTTTCCAAAAGTATACTTTCATTTGGAAATATTTATATATGAAATGATATGATATATAGAATTGCATTAAAAATAATTTAGGAAAAGGGAGGAAGAATGAATGGAGTATAAAAAATTGGATCAGAGTTAATAATTTTTGATGGTGAGTGATTAGTACAATGGGATTTTTAAATACTATTTGTCTATTTTTGTACATCTATGAAATTTTCCATTTTAAAAAGTTTAAAAAAAAAGAAAAGCAGAAGGATATACTTCATGGTTTATAAGTTTCAGTTCCTTGTCTGGAAAACTTTTGATAATATCATGTATTTATTTGAGGATCTCTCCCTTTGGCATTCTTTTGTATTCATCCATTACAACATCATATTGTTTGCATTTGACTCTTCCCTTGATTTTCAAGGTCCTATAGATTTTGTTTCTTCCAAGGAACAAGATATCTTCTTAAACTTGGGCTTATTCCTTATCGTTCTTAGAATAGCATTCTCATCAACACTGCAGAGCAACTCTAGCTTACTCTAAGAAAGCAATGTCCTAATCCTATTCTGAATTCAAGTTTCTTTCTAGTAATGATATAAGACATAACAAGCCTACTGATGTTAGTTTGACACTTAAAATAACTTACTCTATAGCTATTACTTTATAATACTATATACTATAATAATAATGTATGTTATTAGAAATGTGTAAACTTTGTCATATAAAAAATAGGCTATATTAATTTTGTTGTGCTTATTAATTCATAAGTCCCTTTATACATTTTTTTTTTTTTTTTGAGGTACCGGGGGCCGGGGATTGAACCTGGGACCTTGTATGTGGGAAGCCGGCGCTCAACCACTGAACCACGTTGGCTTCCCTGAGTTGGCTTTTTCATTTCTTTTGCTTGCTGTTTTTTTTTTTTTCAAGAGGCACCAGGAACTGAACCCAGAGCCTCCCATGTGGGAGGCAGGCGCTCAACTGCTTGAGCCACATTTACTCCCGCCCTTTATAAATTTTAATCAATGAAAGTAGAAATGTAGTTATAGGGAATTTCCTGGCTTACTACACAATTGTAACAGGGAGAAAATCCCAGAAAAAAAGAAGCAATAAACCTATATTTTAGGTTTTACAGAAATGTTAAGATCTTCTTAAGTTACCCTTCATTCCATTAAATACCCAGCAATGACTCATGTATAATTGGAAGCATTTGAGTTTTGATTTTATGATATAAGAAATTGTAGTTGATTTCACTCTTAATTTCATTTAAATTTTTCACAAAAAAACAACACATTTATCTTTAAAAGAAAATATTTCCTCAAGACTTCTAACTTCCTGCCCAATCTCTGTAAAATACTTAATACTGGTTTATGTAAATACTGTAATAATTATTATTGTAATCACAATAATTATCTTTTTTAAATCTTAACCATGTTGCAGGTACTTTATATATACTTACTACATTTTTAATATTCAAAACAACCTTGCAGTAATGGTCTTATCCCCATTGTATACTGGAAAACTGAAACTTAGAGATGGTAATTAATATTCCCATGTTTTTGCAGTCTTAAATGAAAGAGCTAGGCTTCAAGCTCAGGTCTGAGTCTCTAGCACCAACATTCTTTCCAGCCCACAATGCCATGTAAATTAACTAAAACCATGTGTCAGAAACCTATTCTTATGGAGATGCCACCCCTCCAACTCAATGCCAAATGTACTGTTCCTTACTCTAAGGGAAAATTATATGCTTACATATTACTGGCAAGCAGAGGGCATAGGGTAGAGAAATAGAAATGATACCAACTCTCTGGAATGTGCATTCACTGAAAATGTTAAGATGATATTCTCTGCAAAAAAAGGTCAGTTTGAGGTGACCTAGTATATGACTTCAAAATACATGAAGGCTAAATTAATCTGATTCCAGAAAATGTAATATATGAGACAAATAAAGTCAAAAAGAATCATGTATCATCTAAATATTAAAAATGATTACAAATAGATTTTATTCACTATGAGGTTAAACTTTTAAAAAATATAATATGACTCTGAAAACTGTTTTCTTTTCTCAGGATGTCATATCTCAAACATTTTGATATGTGGGTTCATCCACATAAAATGTCTTCAAAATATATTTGTAAGATTATGTAAGATTTATCCCTTTATTTATGATGCTATCCCATGCAAGAAAAGATTCCAGGATTTAAAGTTCTGTCCAAGAATTAAATTTTGGTTATCATTTTCTTCTACAAAAAAAAAATGGTTCTAGGAGTTCTGTCAACTACTGAAAATCACAAACTTTCCCTAATCACAATTCAGATGAGTTGCAACTTTCTAGGATAAGCCTTCTCATATAACAGTGATTTATTCAAAAATGGTTATGCAGCCCTTCTCAGTGCATGTCTTGGGCTAGCTATCCTACTATCCACCCAACCCGTACTGATCGTCTTCATTTCTTCATGGGTCTCATGTTCTTTCTAGCTTCCAGGCAACGCAAGCTGTTCCTTCTGCCTGAAGCTCTTCACTGGGCCAGCTCCTCCCTGTCCTCCAGGGCTTCATTTAGACATCACCTTCTCCAGGAAGCGTTCTCGGATTTCCTGCATTTCTTTGTACCAGAGAGGGATTTATATTCAAAAGCGTGAAGCTATTCGTTTAGATTATCTATGTGTATTTCTTTATCCCAAATATCATTAATGCAATTGAAACTACAACAATCTAAGAATTATATGACTCCTACTCATCTTGGTATTTGACTCATTCTCTCTTCTCCAGGGCATGAGAGTTAATGTTTCTACTTATGGGTTTGCTGAAAACAAAAGGAAATTCCCAACACGTGTCAACTAAACACAAGAGAAGAGTACTTGCTGTTGGTTTTTTGGGGGTGGTTGGGGGTTGGGATGAGGACAATCATTAAAATAGAAACACTACATGCACTAGAAGCTATAAGGTACCAGCTGTACATTAGGTAGACAACTAAAAATCATTGTGAGCACTCTTTCTTCCACCACCATTGTACAGTAATTTTGGGACTGACATTTAATCTTTACAGAGCAGCTATGGGAAGGTAAACCACTGGCTTGTCCTCTACTGCTGAGTCCCAGCTTGTCCAAACTGTTTATCTGAGGCAGCTAATTTAATTTAATTTTTGTAATTTTGTTTTTATAGAACTATAAGACTTCCAGTCAAAATGGTTCTTGGCTGTCACTCACTAGGCATCTACATGCAATACAATTACTGTACAAATCCCTAGTACCCAAGAAGATAAATTCAGCTATTTGCTTGAATTCAGATAGGCAGCAATGTCATAGAACCATTGCCATTACATTCTAGGTTATAACTGTGTTAGAAGTGGGGGTGATTCTTATTAGGTGAAAAATAAGATCATCCAAAATTTGGCAAAGTCTGTGTATATGCTAAATATCTGTTCATTTTCTTTTATTAAGGACATCTCATGATTATCTCTTTAGAATGAGGAACAGACACAGTTTCTGGTTTCAAATTCTACCTTATTAGAGAAAATAGCCCATGGGCATGCCATCTTAGGTGTTCAAAATGACAAATGCCAAGTTTGTGTTTGTGAATGCATACATACGTGCTTTAAGCATTTGAAACATGCCCTGAATAATGCTTCAATTCCAAAGCTGCACTATGTGCCTATTGCAACTTGTACTTTCACTATCATAGCATTTATCACACTGGGTTGACTTGTTAATTTAAACTCTATGAAGGCAGGAACCATATTGTTCATTTTTGTGTCCACAGTGCCTAGAACAGCCCCAGACACAGAGTACATAATGAATAACAAGTGAATGAATGTCATATAAATTATAAAAGACAGAATGCATTATTGGTATCCTTTTTACCACTCTCAACATACTCATTTAGATTATTTATGTGTATTTGTTTAGCCCAAATACCATTAATGCAATTAAATGCATAACAATGTAAGAATTGCGTGAATCCCACTCTAAATGGTAAAACCAAACACAATTGATCTTACTGCTCTTGTTACCCAACAACGAATTACACAAGATGAAGAGATAAATCCAAGATTACTTTGCAGGCTACCTAATAATATATTTCTGCATTTTCAGGTGGTTGAAAACTGCAGCAAATAGATATGTTTTCTATTTAATTTTAAATGAAAAGACAACCTGAACAGAAAATTCCACAGCAGAGACCATAGTCAGAATGCCCTGGCATCAAGTATCTCAAGAGCAAATCAAGGGCAGGTTAAATACCCTGCTGAGTCATAACTCAGTGGCAAACCCATCATATTACATTTTTCTTCCAAAAACACTTTGAATGGAGTGTTACTGTAGAGTCCAATTTTAGAAGTAAGAGATTGAGAGGTCATTCAGTTCTTTCTGAAATGACCTGAAAGTTTTCTCTATACAGTGTCTTCTCCAATTTAGTTTTTTTAAATATTAAATATCTTGCTCAAATTTCCACTGAAACTAATTTCAATGAATTTGGTACCCCATTTTTGTTAGAGTAAGAGCCAAAGAACTTAGTGCTTTGGAACCTACATAATTTGCCTCACTTTTACATTACCAGCCTCTTCCACTCTTCTCAATCATCACCCTCTCCTAGCCACTTTGTTCTTCCTTGAATGCTCCCATCTCAGGACATTTGCACTGGCTGTTCACTCTGCCTTGAACACTCTTCCTTCAGATATCTACATGGATCACTCACTTACCAATTTCAGGTCTTCAGTAAAATGCTACTTTCTCAGTAAGGACTTCTTTCCCTACCTAGCATCCCTGATTCTTCCATAATACTTAACCATTTTCAAATGTAGTATATAAATTACTTGTTTATTACCTTTAGCATGAGTTTCTTTATACCAGTGTATAAGTGCTACAAGGAAAGACAATTTTTCCCTCTGTCTCTAGCACCTAGAAGAGTGTCATATGTAGGGTCCACAGTAAATAGTTGTTAAGTAAATAAGTACAGTACTTACATATTTAAAAATTAAGTATGGAGTTTGCACAGATGCAAAATGGCAGAGTATGAAGATTTACAGTTCTCTCCCTCAACCAAAAAAAAAAAGGAATGAGCTGGAAAAAGGGATTGGAATTGACTAAGTGGTAACCCTGGAATCAGAATAACCACAGAGTGCCAGTCAAAGGGAGAGGCTGCTTAGAGTTCAGTTTTTGTAGGTGAAACCTTGAACCAGTGACCAGCACCTACCCCATTCCTTAACTCCACGGAAGCAACGGAGGAAATGGCAGCAGTTACTGAAATGTGGCCCAGATTCCAGGAGAGGCTGGCTGGAGCCAGGGTGAGTAGAGAAAACCTTGTTTTCCAGAAGTTGCTCTTGAAAGTCAAGGCAAGTCTTTGGGATTCCTGATGGCCCAGTATGAATGTCAGCCTTGGTTTTGGCCTTTGGGGCAGCAGTGACTTCTGACTTCACACCAGCATGTGCCAGGACCAAAGAGCCAGTGCCCCTTTTTGTTGTTGTTTCTTTTGTGGGTGAGTGTTTCTTGATCTGGTGGACCAAGAGCAAATGCTAGCCTGGGTTTCAACCCTCTGCACAGCAGCATTTCTCTCCTTATACCTACATCTACCAGGATATAAAGAGTCAGTGCACTTTTTTTTTTAGTTGGGTTTCTTTCTTTCTCTTACATGTTTTGTTTGGTCTAGTGGATCCCTGAGGGGCCAGGGTGGATACTGGCCTCAGTTTTGGCCTTGACAACAACACCTGCCAGCTTCTCACCACCATCTACCAAGACACTTGTAGAGGCATTGCAACTTTTTTGGGGGGGTAGAGGGGTTATGTTTTTTCTGAGTTTTAGTATTTCTCCTCCTCTTCCTCCTCCTCCTCCTTCTCTTTTGTTCTCTCTCCCTTTTTTTTTCTTGTTTCTTGTTTTTTTTTAATTCTTTTTTTTGTTCTTGGTCTGGTAGACTAGAGGAGAGCTAGAGTTCCAGAATTACCACAACTTAATACTGAAAATGTCCAGTTTGCAACAAAAGCTACAAAATATACAAGGAGACAGGAAAGCATGTCCCAATAAGAATAAAAAGGAATTCAACGAAAACTATCCCAGAGGAAACTCAACCTCTGAAATTACTAATCCAATATCTTATATAAACTCTCTTAAAGAAGATCATTGAACTAAAGAAAATATGATGAAGAACTAAAGGAAATCAGGTAAACAACATATGAACAAAATGAGAATTTCAATAATGAGACAGAAATTTAAAAAAATAACTAAATGGAAATTCTGGGGCTAGAAAGTATAAAAATTGAATTGAAAAATTCAATAAAGAATTCAACAGCAGATTGAAAGTGGCAGAAAAAAGGATAGTGAACATGAAGTAGAACAATTGAAATTGCTCAGTCTAAGAAGAAGAATGAAAAACTAATGGAAAAAAGTAAACAGAGCCTGAAGAACTTGTGACACCACCAAGGATACCGGTATATTTATCATAGTAGCTCTAGAAGGAAAGAAGAGAGATAAAGGGGCAGAAAATATATTTGAAGAAATAATGTCTGAAAACTTCCCAATCTCTTGTAAGATTTGACTATATAAATCAAAGATGCTCAATGAACACCAAGCAGGGTGAGTCTAAAGAAATTCTACCAAGGCTCATTATACTCAAACTGTTGAAATCCAAAGACAAAGGCAGAATTTTGAAACTAGCAAGAGAGAAGTGGTGTATCACATACAAGGGATCCTTATAAGACTGACATTGATTTCTCATTAGAAGCCATGGAGGCCAGAAGCAATGGGAAGACATAATTAAAGCGCTGAAAGAAAAAAAAAGTTATCCAAGAACAATATATCTAGCAAAGCTGTTCTTCAAAACTGAGGGAGAATTTGAGACATTTCCAGATAAAAACTGAGGGAGTTCATTACCATTAGATTTGCTTTACAAAAATTGCTAAAGAGCATTTTTCATTTTGAAAGGAAAAGACACTAAACAGTATCTCAAAGCTGTATGAAGAAATAAAGACCTCCTGTATAGGTAACTATATGAATAAATATAAATGTCAGTATCAGTGCATTTTTTCATTTGTAATGCTGTCTTTCACTTTCTATATGGCTTAAAATTCAAATGCATAAAAATAAATACAAATCCTTGTTACTGAGCACAAAATATATAAAGATGTAATCTGTGAAAAGAACATAAAGGGGAGGGATGGAGGGACATAGGAACAGAGTATCTGTAGGCTACTGAAGTTAATTTGGTATCAATATAAACTAAATTCTAATAGATTTAGGATGTTAAATACAATCCCCATGGTAACTAAAAAGAAAATATCCAAAAAATTTAGACTATTCCTAGATAGTTTATTCTTTAAGATGATATTATAAATGGAATTGTTTTCTTACTTTCCTCTTGAGATTATTCATTGCTAGTATAATTTGTTACTTTTGTATGTTGCTCTTGTACTCTATTACCTTGCTGAAGCTATTTATTAGCTCTAGTAGTTTTCTTGAGGATTCCTTTGGATTTTCTATACATAAGATCATGTCATCTACAAATAGATACGGTTTTACGTCTTATTTCCTTCCTTTGCCTCTGTTTCTTGATTGAAGCGTTATCTGTTTGATTCACATACACTAACTCTCACCTTTTCCTCTTTTCTCAATATTTAGTATTTAAATTTTTGTTTGAATTTCATATTGGTTAACTTCCATCCACTTCCTTTTCTATTATATTCTTAAATGTCCCGACCTGCAGGACAAATCAACGGTGGCGACAAGCTATCCAGTGAAGGAATGAGACTAGACACGGATAAAACAAAAACTGTGCTCTTTATTCTGCTAACATGGCTACATCTGCTGCTTCTTCTTATGCAGCTGCGCGGGTTACAATCAACTCTTTTATAAGCAGGGAAGGGGGAAGTGCACTAAGGCTTAGGTGTTGATACATGAT
>JAQZBX010095522.1:0-11904 GCA_029593785.1 Cabassous unicinctus
TAATGTTGGCATCATAGAATGAGTTAGGCAATGTTTTTTCTACTTCTATTTTTTGGAAGAGCCTGAGTAGGATTTCTGTTAGCTCTTTCTGGAATGTTTGGTAGAATTCACCTGTGAAGCCATCTGGTCCTGGTCTTTCTTAGTTGGGAGGTTTTTTATGACTGAGTCTATCTCTTTACTTGTAATTGGACTGTTGAGTTCATCAATTTCTTCTTTCATCAATGTAGGCTATTTGTGAGTTCCTAAGAATTTGTCCATTTCCTCTAAATTATCAATCTTGTTGGCATCTAATTTTTCAAAGTATCCTCTTATGATACTCTTTATTTCTGTGGTGTCAGTAGTGATATCCCCTTCCTCATTCCTTATTTTGTGTGTTTGCATCTGCTCTCTCTTTTTCTTTGTTAGTCTGGCTAAGGATTTTTCAATTTTATTGATATTCTCAAAGAACCAGCTTTGGGTTTTGTTTATTTTTTATAGTGCTTCTTTATTTTCCAATTTCTTTATTTCTGCTCTAATCTTTGTTATTTCCTTATCTCTACATCCCTTTGGTTTAGTTTGTTTTCATTTTTCCAGTTCCTCCAGGTGCACAGTTAAGTCTTCAATTTTAGCACTTTCTTCTTTTTTAATATATGTATTTATGGCTGTGAACTTCCATCTCAGGACAGCTTTGCCTGAATCCCATAGGTTTTGATATGTTGTTTTTCTGTTTTCTTTAGTTTCAAGACAGTTACTGATTTCTTTGAGATTTCCTCCTTGACCCACCGTTTGTCTAAGAGTGTGTTGTTTAACTTCCATATCTTTGTGCCTAATCTGGTTGTCTGGCTCTTAGTAATATCAAATTTCATTCCATTGTGGTTGGAGAAATTATTTTGTAAAATCTCAATCTTTCAGAATTCATTGAGAGTTGTTTTGTGGCCTAGCATGTGGTCTACCTTGGAGTATGATCCATGTGCACTTGAAAAGAATGTATAGCCTGCTGTATTTGGGTGTAGTGTTCTGTATATATCTTTTAGGTACAGGTCCTCTAATGTATTATTCAGAGTCTTTGTTTCTCTATTGATTCTCTGTCTAGATGTGCTGTCTAATGGTGATAATGGTATAGAAAAGTCCCCCACTATAAATGTAGAAGCATTTATTTCTCTGCTTAGTTTTTTCAAAGTTTGCCTCATGTATTATAAGGCACCCTGATTAGGTGCATAAATGATTATGATTGTTCTCTCTTCTTGATAGATTACCCCTTTTACTAACATATAGGGTTCATCTTTGTCTCTTACAATAGTTTTGCATTTAAAGTCTATTTTGTCTGATATTAGCATAACTACATGTGCCCTTTTTTTCTATTGTTTGCTTGTAAAATTGTTTTCCAGCCATTTGCTTTCAGCCTCCTTGAATCCTTGGGTCAAAGTGGATTTCTTGTAGACAACATATAGATAGGTCATATTTCCTTATACATTCTCCTAATCTGTGTCTCTTGACTGGTGACTTTAATCCATTAACAATCAGTGTTATTACTATCAACAAATTTCTTACATCAGCCATATTTTCTTTTGGGTTTATGTATGTCATATGTCATTTTTATATCTCTTTTTGTCTTTTTAGTTGTTCTGACACTCTCCTCCAACTCCCTCTCTCTTGTTTTTTCCTTTCAACTTGTAGAACTTCCTTTAGTATTTCTTGAAGTGCAGGTTTCTTATTGGCATGGTCTCTTAATTTCTGTTTATCTGTGAATATTTTGAGGTCTCCATCATTTTCGCATGCCAGCTTTACTGGATAGAGATTTCATGGCTCAAAGTTTTTTTCATAGAGTACTTTGACTATGTCGTAACACTGTCTTCTTGCCTCCATGGTTTCAGATGAGAAATCAGCCCTTAGTCTTATTGTGTTTCCCTTGTATGTGATGGTTCTCTTTTCTCTTGCTGCCTTGAGTATTTTCTCTTTGTCTTATGCAGTGAGCATTTTGACAAGTATATGTCTTGGAGTAGTCTTGTTGGTATTTATACTGTTTGGGGTATGCTGTGCTTCCTGGACATGTGCATCCATCTCCTTTAATAGGGTTGGGAAATTTTCAGCCATTATTTCCTTTAACACTTCTTCTGTTCCCTTTCCCTTCACTTCTTCCTCTGGAATGTCTATAATGCATATATTAGTGAACTTTGTGCTTCATTCAAATCCCCATGTCCCTGTAATATTTTTTGTATCTTTTTATCTATCTCTTCTACTATTGGTTTGATTTCAGATGTACTGTCTTCCACATCACTAATTGTTTCTTTTGCCTGTTCAAATTTGCTGTTATGTGATTCCAGTGTCTTTTTGATTTCTTGGATTGTGCCATTCATCACCATCATATCCATTATCATTTTATGTATTTTTAAAATTTCTTCAGTATGTTCTCCCAGTGTCTTCTTAATATCCTAAATCTCTTTCTTCACTTCATTAAGTTGGTCTATGATATTTGTTTGGACAGCTTTGATTATTGTTTGACGTTATGCATCTCCTCCTGGTTTTTAGTTTATTCATTGGACTGTTACATGTCTTCCTGTTTCTTAGTATGTTTTGTAATTTTTTTGTTGCCCTCTAGTTATTATTTTATCTTGATAGGTTTATTCAGTTGATTAGGTTCTTTCTCTGCTCTAGAGTTTTATTTAGCTGGTGGATATGTATGTCTGTTAAGTTTTCTCTTTGACACATTATTCTTCTTATTCTATTTCCTTGTCTATTTCTATGTCCCCTTGAAGGCAAAAGATTAGGGCCAGAGGATTTGAGAGAAGTGATAAAGGAAGAAGGATAATAGTAATATTGATAAAATTTAGAAGAGGGGCCATATATGACTTAGTAAAATGAATATTTAACTCATGTAGGAAGCGTAGAATAATAGGGAAAAAAAATAGAGTACCTACAATGTACTGGGAAACCAAATATAGGAAAATATATATAATGATTTAGAAGGGCAGTATGATGAGGAGAGAGAGAAAGAGTAAAGAAAAGCCTGAAAGGAAAAAGTTAATAATAATTAAAAAGAAGAAATAAGAATAGATAAGATAGAAATTGACACCCTTAAAGTAGCAGAATAATGAAAAAAGGTGGTATGTATGAACCACAACAGAAAGCAGAAGGTAGAAAGATGAAGGAAGGAAAAGAGATAGCGATGGGAGACAAAATCAATATAGACAGACAATGCGAAATCATGGAAGAAGCATAGCAAAGAAGAGGCAAGCTAGCAGCACGTAATTTAAAAAAAAAAAGACAGAAAAAGAAAAAAAAATGTTTGAGGGGAGGAAAGGTAATTAAAGCAACAGAAAACAAACAAACAAAGAAAAACCAAACAACCACACAAGCAAGCAATCAAACAAAGGTAAGGAATAACAGTGTTCCTTTTTAGGCCCTTGTGGAGACACTTATCCTGCTTGTTTTCATCAATCAATTACCCTGCAGGGTTCTATCGGCAGGTTTTGAGGCAGATTTTAATGATTAAGCTAAATTTAAAAAAAAGTTTCTTTTTATTTTTTTTTAAAGTGACCGTCTTTTCTTTTCTTTTTTTTTTTGGAGATATAAGGCACCCCAAAGAAGGCCTCTTCTAGACTACCCCTTCCACCGAGGGGACGCTAATTAGGCTCGTGGAATCTTATCAAGCCCTTCCCACTGCCTGGCCTCCCCAAGGGAGCTGTAGCTCTGATACTTGCCAGCGCAGAACGATAAAATTGGCTGACTCTACCCCCTCCTAAGCTAAGCCTCAGTATCACAGGACTGTTAGGTAAATCAGGCTCCCCCAGCAGATTTGCCTCTCCCCTCAGCCTGGTGCTGCCTCAAGCCAGCTGATTTGTTCCCCAAAGCTGTGAAGGGGTCCAGGCAACCAAACCCACAGAAAGGAAACCCCTCTCCACCTTCTGTCAGAACCCTCTCACTTTCAGAGAATACTCCCTCTCACCGGGTTGCCAGCGGGATTTGGGACATATCCCTGGGCAGCTAGGTAAATCAAACTTCTTTGGCAGATTCACATCTCCTCTCAGCCTGGTGCCACTTCAAGCCAGCTATTTTGCTCCCCAAAGCTGTAAATGAATCAAGGCAGCCAAACCCACAGAAAGGAAAGCCCTTTTGACCCTCCACCAGAACCCTCCCACTCTTGGAGAATGCTCTCTCTCCCCGGGTTGCTGGCGGGAGATGGGGCTCATCCCAGCCTTTGTCCCTGAAGGTGGGGCTCAGCTGTCCATGTCCACTACCACAGCTGAGGAAAAATTCACAATTCTATCCTGAGCAATTCACCTTGCCATCCAGCTCCCTCCAGATCAATGTCCCCAAGGTTCTTCCTCCATAGTTCCCCAGAACAGTCCACCCAGGCAAGATCCTGCCCCCAATCAGCCATCTTCCAAGACTGAGATGTTGAGTGCCCACCTAAACCAATGCCATCTAGCCTTTCCCAGAAGAGGTAATTTTTGTGGAGATAATTTTCAGAACTTAATTTATGAGATGCAGCAAAGGTGATATTCAGAAGGAAATTTATGCCTGTGAATGCCTTGGGCTTTGCGTGGGACTCTCTGAGCATCACCTCCCATAGAGTGAAGCCACGACCGCCCTGCCATTGTGCCTGCCCCGCCGCTGCACCTGCCCTGCCGATGTGCCCACCTCCTTATATTTTTTATGTAATATTTATATAACCTAAGGCTTCTTTAAAAATACAAAATAAATAAAAAAGGATGAATACCTGTCATCCAGAATTAACAAATTAAAAGATTCAAATAACTTGACTTCAAAAAATTCACAACATATAAATAAATAGGAAGAGATGGTCATTCAAAGGAAACAGATAAAATCACAGAGGAAGTTTAGACTTGGAACAACAAATCAATGTTACTAAATCTTCTCTCCTATATAAGTTCAATGAGCTGAAAGAAAGAAAGGATAAAGAATTAAAGAAAATCAAGAAGGTGATTTTCAACAGGAAGAGGAATGATAGAAATTTTAAAAAGGAACAAAAATGAATTTTACCTTATGAAAAATACAGTAACATATAGTAAAAATACACTAGCTTCAAGAGTGGAATTGAAAAGACATCAGAAAGACTCACAGAATAAGGAAAAGGATGACAAAATACCATTCAGTCTGAATAACAGAAATAAACAAGAATTTAAAAAGTGGACAGAAACCAAGGGGCCTGTGAAACAACATACAAAGTACCCATGTATGAATTGTGGGAATCCCAGAAAGGGAACACTAAGATAAAATGGACAAATGGATATCCGAAGAAGTAATGGATAAAACTTAACAAAATGAACCAATGACATGAATATGCACATCCAAGAAGCTCAATGAGCTCCAAACATGAAAAATCCAAACTGATCTACTCCAACATATGAAAATTAAAATTTTGAATGCCACTAATAAAAAGAAAATTCTGAAAGCAGTGAAAGAAGTGACTCATCACATAAAAAGGATACTCAATAAGGTTAAGTGCTGTTTTCTCATCACAAACCCTGGAGGTGAGAAGTAGTGGTATGATATATTTAATTTACTGGTAGAGAAAAATTGTTGGACAAGAAATCTATATCTGGTAAAACTGTCTTTCAAAAGTGATGGAGAATTTAAGATGTTCACAGATAAACAAAGTTGAGGAAGTTTATCATCAGTAGAATTTCCCTAAAATAAATGATAAAGTGAATTCTTTAGGATGAAAGGAAAGTATACTAGATAAAAGGTTTGAACTGTATGAAGAAAGAAATATCTTCATATTTCTACAGGGGTAAATGAAAATTGCAGTATTTATTCATGGTATGTAACACTATTTTTTTTCATACAAAATATATAATACAATTACCTAAGAAATAAACATATGTCAATTGTATTGCACATGCAAAATGTAAAGAAATAATTTATGACAAGAACAACCTAAAGAATGAGAACAAAGATATATAGAAACAACTTTTTTCCTGTTATTGAAGGTAAGTTGATATCTTTTCAAATAGTTTATTATAGGTTTAGGATGTTAACTATACGCCTGATGGTACCAACAAGTAAAGTATCTAAAATCAACACAGTAAAGGAAATGAGAAGGTTATCAGTCTGCTTCACTACAAATGATTAACTATTTGCAAAATAGGTATAACACAAATAATAAACAATGGGCAAATAACAAAGTAAATTTGCCTTGTAATTACTTTGATGTAAATGAATTTAACTCTCCAATCAAAAGACAAGATTGACAGAATGGACGCAGATGCATTACCCAACTATATTTTGTTTACAAGAAACTTACCTTAGATGTAAATATGCACACAAGTCAAAAGTGAAAGGATGGGAAAATCTATTCCATGCAAATTAACAAAGAGTGATCTGGCGTGGATATATTAATATCAGACAAAATAAATTTTAAGACAAAAGCTATTATAAGATAAAGAAGGACAGTATATTTTAATAAAAGGGTCACTTGCCCAAGAAAATAAAACAATTACAAATGTGTATACATCTAATAGCAGAGCCCCAATATACATTATACAAATATTAAAAATCTGAAGGCAGAAACGAAAGATATACAATAATTATTGGAGACTTCAATACTCCACTTTTAATATTGGATAGCGTAATGGTTCGACTAATGTGTCAACTCGGCCAAGTAATTGTGCCCAGTTGTTCGGTCAAACAAGCACTGGGCTAACTGTAATATAAGGACATTTATGGGCTTTAGTCACCAGTGAGGTTACTGCATAGATAGGTGATTATATCTGTATCAATCAGGGAGATTGCCATCTGCAATGAGTGATGCTTTATCCAATCATTTGAATGCCTTAAAAGAAGAAGTAATTTCAGCATTCAGAGAGAATTTCCCAGCTCATTTTTAGACAGCCAATGTCTCCCAGAAACTCATCAAGGACCTTCATTGGACTTTCACTGGAGATCCTGGTTTGCATCCTGTTTGTGGAACCTGAAATTGTGCATCCCCACAGTCATGTGAAAGACTTCTAAAAAATCTCATATTATTAACCGATATCTCCTGTTCATTCTGTTTCCCTAGAGAACCCTGACTAATACAGATAGAATGTATAGAGATAAGAAAATTCGGAAACAAATTATAAGAACAAAAGTATAAAAGATTTAGAATGGACAGTCATATATAGAACACTCCACCCAAAAGAGCAGAATGCACATTATTCTTGAGCACATGTGGCTCATTCTCTAGAATAGACCACAGTTTAGCCATCTAAGTACACCTTATGAAATTTAAAAGTATTGAAATTTTACCCAGCATCTTCTCCAAACACAATGAAATAAAGCTAGTAATCAATTACAGAGAGAGAAATGGAAAATTCAGAGATATCTGGAACTTAAGCAACACACTTTAAACAACCAGTAGCTCAAAGTCTAAATCACAGGGGAAGTTATTAAATATCTTAAGATGAATGAAAACAAAAACAAAACACATTGAAGTTTATGAAATGAAACAATGACAATGCTCAAAGGGAAATTTGTATCTATGAATGCCTACATTACAAAATAAAAAAGATCTTAAATCAGTAACCTAACTACACATCTGCAGGAAATAGAAAAAAAAAAGAAGAGCAAACTAAACCTAAAGTTAGTAGAAGGAAAGAAATAAAAAATATTTGAGCAGAGATAAATGAAATGGACAATAAAAACAGTTGAGAGAATCAATGAAACCAAAAGTTGACTCTATGAAAATAATAAAATTGAAAAACATTTATCGAGACTGACAGAAAAGACACAAGATGAAAATACCTAAAATACAGAATGAAAGGAGGCTGTACTACATATCTTGCAGAAATTAAAAAAATAATAATTATAAGACAATATTATGGATAATTGTATACAAACAAATCAACTAATCTAGAAGAAATGGCAAATTCCTAGAAACTCACAACTTATCTAAACTGACACAAACCAGTATAAAAGAACTGAACAGACCTGGAACAAGTATGGAGACTCAGTCCTCCCAGGAAAGAAAAGACAAGGGCCAGGTTGCTTCACTGTTGAATTCTACAAATCTTTCAGTGAAGAATGAACACGAATTCTTCACATACTTAAAAAAAATAAGATAAGGGAACTTTCCTAAATCTATAAAGCCAATATTACCATAATCCAAAGCCAGATAAGAATATGACAGGATAGTGAACAATTTCTCTTATGAACATTGATGCAAAATATCCTCAGTAAAATACAAAGAAATCATTACAATAGAATATTAAAGGAAATGAATACCATGACCAAGTCTTATTTATCCCAAGAATACAAAGGGTGTTCAAGCTAGGAAAGCAATCACTATAATACAACGCACTTACAGAATGAAGAATAAACATCACATGATCACCCCAATGGTTGCAGAAAAGACAGACAAAATCTAACACACTTCAATGATAATATATGCAGAAAAATAGCAATAGCAGGTAACTTCCTCAATGTGGTAAAGGACATATATGAAAGAAATCATAACAACCATTGTACTCAATTGTTAAAGACTAAAAGCCTTCTTCCTGAGTTAAGGTACATTTTTACCTCTGCTCCTCAGCACTTAACTGGATATCCTTGCCAGAGCAATTCGGCAGAAAAGGAAACAAAGAGTATTTAAATTAGAAAGGAAAAAGTATAACTATCTCCATTTAGATGTTATATGATCTTTTATACAGAGGATAACTAGAAAACTAGTAGTACAAATAAATTCAGCAAAATGCAAGCTACACGATTAACATGTAAAAATCAGTTGTATTTTATACACCAGCAAATAATATTTTGAAATGAATTTATTTTAAAAATTCCATTCACATCAGCTTCTAAAATAATAACTTATCTATAAATAGATTTAACTGAGGAGGTGAAGAACTTTATATTCAATACTGAAAAAATAGAAATTCTGTCCAAAGAAATTAAAAACCTAAATAAATGTCAAGACATCCTGTGTTAAAGGACTGGAACACTTACTGTTATTAAAATGTCAAAACTGGTGGAGCAGATGAGCTCAGTGGTTGACCACCTGCCTCCCATGTACAAGGTCCTGTGTTCAATCTCCAGTACCTCCTAAAAAATGTCAATACTATCTAAATCAATTTATAAATTCAATGCAATACTTATCAAAATCCCAGCCTCCTTTTTGCAGAAGTGGTTTCATAAAGTTAACTTCTAAAGCTCAAGAAACTAAAGAAAACATATACATAGCATTTAAAATTTAAAACTTTTGTTCATTAATGTATACTACCAAGAAATGGAAAAGACAACCTACAAAATGGTAGAAAATAATTGGTAACCTTACAGCTGGCAAAATTTTAGTACCCATTTATATAAAAAACTCCTATATCTGAACAACCACTGCTTTCACTGAATGCCATAGGTTTTTATATGTTGTTTTCTCATTTTCATTCATCTCAAGATACTTAGTAATTTCTCTTGCAATTTTATATTTGACCTACTGATTGTTTAAGAGTGTGTTTTTTAATCTTCAAATATTTGTGAATTTTCCAGTTCTCTGCCTATTTTTGATTATCAACTTCATTCCATTATTATCAATGAAAGTGCTTTGTATAATTCCAATCTTTAAAAATTTTATTGAAACCTTATTTTGACCCAATATGGTCTCTATTGGGAAAGGATCCATGAACACTTGAGCAGAATGCATATCCTGCTGTTTGGCATGCAATGCTCTGTTTATGTCTGTTAGGCCTAATTCATTTATGGTATTAGTCAAAATCTCTGATTTGTTTTTCATTCTTTGTCTAGATGTTTTATCCTATGATGAGATTGTTGTATTGAAAACTCCAACTTTTGTTACAGAGACATCTAGTTCTTCATTTTTGATAGTGTTTGCCTCATGTATTTTTGGACACCTAATTTTCCCACAGAAATAAGAAAGATCATAAGAAGATATTATGAACAACTGTATGTGAACAAATTAGACATCTGAGGTAAAATATACAAATTCCTAGAAACACACAAACTTCCTGCATTGACCAGAGAAGAAATAGAATATCTCAAAAAACTATTCTCAATTAATGAGATTAAATCAGTCATCAAAAATGTCACAAGAAAAGTTCAGCACCATATGGCTTCACAGGTAAAGTCAATCATGTCAAGAAGAATTGATTCCAATCATGCTCAAACTCTTCCATACAGTTGAAAGAAGGAAATACTACCTAACATATTGTATGAAGCCAAAAATAAAGATAAAGATACTACAAGAAGTTAAAAGTACAGACTAATCTCTAATGAATATAGATCTGAAAATCCTCAACAAAATACTTGCAAATTGAATCCAGAAGCACATGAAAAGAATTATACACTGTAATCAAGTGGGTTTTATCCTAGGTATGCACAGATGGTTCAACGGAAGAAAATCAATCAATGTAATATATCACATTAATAAATTGAAGGTAAAAAATCAAATTATCATCTCTGTTGATCCAAAAAATACAATTGAAAAAAATCAAGTATCCTTTCTGGATTAAAATGCTTTGAAAGACAAGAATAGAAGGAAATTCCCTCCACATGATAAGGGGCATATGTGTAAAATTCTCAGCCACAATCATACTCAGTTATGAAAGGCTGAAAGCTTTCTCTCTAAGATCAGGCACAAGACAAGGATGGCCACTGTCACCCCTGTCATTTACCATTGTACTGGAAGTTCTATCCAGAGAATTTAGACAAGAAATAGAAAAGTCCTCCAAATTTGAAAGGAAGAAGTAAGACTTTCATTATTTGCAGATGATATGATCCTATATAAAGAAAGTTTGGAAATATCTACCACAAAGCTAATGGAGCTAATAAACTAGTTCAGCAATGTGGCATAACACACAATCAGCACACAGAAATCAGTAGTGTTTCTATACACTAATAAGCAATCTGGGGAAGATATCAAGAAAAATCCACTTACAATAGCAATTAAAAGAATCATATATCTAGGACTAAATTTAACCAAGGATGTAAAGGACCCATACACAGAAAATTACAAAACATTGCTAAAAGAAATAACAGAAGACCAAAATAAAAGAAAAGGCATTCAACATTCATGTATAGGAAGGCTAAATATCATGAAGACCTCAATTCTACCCAAATTGGCTTACAAATTCAATTCAATCCCAATCAAAATTTCAACAGCCTATTTAGCAGAAATGGGAAAGTCAATTATCAAAATTATTTGGAAGAGTAAGGGCCTGGAATAGCCAAACCATCCTGAGAAAGCAGTTGGAGGAATCATACTTCCTGACTCTAAAATGTCTAAACTGCTACAGTAGTAAAAACAGCATGATGCTGGCACTAGCATAGACATATAGACCAATAAAATCAAATGGAGAGTTCATAAATAGACCCTCATATGTAAGGCAAATTGATTTCTCATAAGGCTGCCCAGTCCACTCAGCTGGGAAAGTAAATAGTCATTTTAAGAAATTAATGAAGGAGGATCATATACAAAATGTAACTCATAATGGATAAAAAACTATTATGGATAAAAGGGCTATTAAACTCCTGGAAAAAAATATAAGGAAACATTTTCTGGATCTTATGTTAGACATTGGTTTCTTAGACTTTACACCTAAAGCACAAGCAACAACAATAAAAAAAATAGCTAAATGGGACATCATCAAAATTAAATATTTTACATATCAAAGGACCTTATCATGAAAGTGAAAAGACAGCTTACTCAATGACAGAAAATATTTGGAAACACATACCTGAAAAGGGCTTAATATCCAGAAAATGTAAAGGAATCTTACAGCTCAACAATAAAAAGACAAATAACCCAATTAAAAATCAGCAAAAGACTTGAACAGTCATTTCTCCAAGGAGGGTAAATAAATGACTAAAATGAACATGAAAAGATGCTCAACATCATTAGGGAAATACAAATCAAAACCATAGTGAGATACAATTTCACACCCACAAGAATCATTAGAATTAATTTGAAAAAAAAAA
>JAQZBX010095523.1:0-11903 GCA_029593785.1 Cabassous unicinctus
CAGGTGTGGCCGGGTGTGGCCTGGGGCGTCTTCTGCTCTCCCTCCGCACCCCGCAGCCGCTCCCCGCAGCCGCTCCCGGGGCTTTCCCGGCCCCCGCCGCTCTGTCTCTCCTCCTCTGCCTCCCACGAGGGGCGCGTCCTCCTCCCGTCACCCTTCAAAGTGTCGCCCAGTGATCTCCTGCCCCAGCTGCTTCCCAGCCTTGGTTCGTGACCAGTTGAGTAAACGCAGGTGCGCCTCATTCCAGGGGCTCCCCCCCGCCGGCCCTTCAGCCCGTTCTCTCCTTTGGGAAGCCGGCGGCGCCGCGCCTGGGGTGTTTTGTTTGTCTGGGTCCGTTTGAGCCTGGTGAAAGTCAGGACCCCGCTGGCAGGTGAGGGCTGCGGGTGCCCGGAGGGGCTGGGGGGTTCCTGGTTTGGGTGCAGGTGGCCTTGGGGAGCCGTGGCAGCGGGGGCGCGGCCTCAGGGCTGGGCTGATGGAGAGTGACTGGTTCATTGCCCGGGTTGAGGGTGGGGGCCGTGTCTGGCTCTCCCTGCCCAAGTCTGAGGCAGCGAGGTGCGGTGGGGGCAGCCCCGGGATACGGGGCGCCTTGTCTGTGCTGGGACAGTGGGCATCCCTCCTGGCGGTCGGCCTTTTCTGGGGAGCTCCCACCCATGGGAAACCCTCGAGGCATGGTTTACACATTGTGAGTTCGCTATTGCTCGAGTTCTAAACATGAAAAACAGCCCAAGAATTGCTTTTCTTTTTTTAAAAAAAATCCAATCCGTCAATATTTGACTTTAAAAAAAAAAAAAAAAGATTTATTTATTTTATCTATCCCCCCCCTTGCTGCTTGTGCTGCTGTGTCCATTTGCTGCGTGTCTTCTCTGTGTCTGCTCATCTCCCCCTTGCTGTGAGGTCTTGCCGCATCAGCCCACGGCGCCGCGTGAGCGGGCCTGCCCTCACAAGGAGGTGCCGGGAAGCGAACCCGGGGCCTCTCATATGGTAAACGGGGGCTCTATCCATTGCGCCACACCCGCTTCCTGCCGTAAGGTTGCTGCATCAGCCCACCGCACCGCTCAGGCCGGCGTGCCCTCACAAGGAGGCCTCGGGACGCGAACCTGGGCCTCCCATATGGTAAACGGGGGCTCTATCCACTGAGCCACACCCGCTTCCCAAGAATTGCTTTTCTTTAAACTCTTTCTAAGCGGTGGAAGCTCGGTGGCTTTCAGCAAGTGTGTTCCAAGGCGTTCATTGAGCAGGAGCCTCCTGGGCCCTTTGGGAGGCCCAGAGGTGAGCAGCGCTCTGGCTTTCTGGAGCCCTGCCAGCACCTCCCAGGTGCCACTGCCTCCGGACCCCTCTCCCCCACACTTGTGGCTCCCTGTCGCCCTGGAATAAAGCCCAGGCCCCTGGCAGGCCTTCAGCCCCCAGGGGAAGGTGCAGCGTTCTCTAGCATTTGGGCCTTTTGCCTGGGCCAGTCCTCACCTTCAGGCTGCATGGGTGTCCTTCCTGCAGGCCGTGACCCTGGCACCCCCACCTGGCTCGGGCCTTTCTGGGTCCCTCTGCCTTGCCAGCACCAGGCCAGGGGTGGGGCACACTGTGGGGTTCAGAGGGAAGCAGGCTTTTAGCTGGAGGGATCTCTTTCTTAAGGAACGTTTGCACTTCTTGGGAAATAAATTTCCGTCGTCGTTCTTGGGACCCCAAGGCTATACTGTTTGTGTAACAGCTGCAGCTTCCGCTGGAGCCTGGACCAGAGGAGAGCAGGAAGGTGCTGCTGGAGAAGGCATTTTCTCGGGAAGGCGCTTGCTGCCCATCGCCCCTGCGTTTGGCCCGTCGGTGGCTCTGTTCTGGCTCTGGCTGTGCTGACTCGGGTCAGGGCCCGGGCATGGAAATGCCAGGGGACATCAATTCTATCCAGAAAGCATCCACCCATCACATCTGTACATCTTTGAGCGCGAGGCCTGTGCTGGATGCTGCTCCTGTGCCCCTTCCTTACAGAGGGGGATGGGTGTCAACAGGGAGGCTCACGCTGGGAGGGCAGAGCTGTCCCCAAGAGCCCTGGGAGTGAGCGCTGTGCGGCTCTGAGCAGGGACGAGCCCATGGCAGGCTGTGGGGTGGTCCTGAGGTGCAGGGAGGGGTACGTAGAGGGGGTGGGGTAGAGAAAGTGGTTCTGGTGGAAGGAAAGTCCCAAGAGGTGAGGAGGGACTGCGGGGCCACGCTGGCAGGAGCGGAGCTGGCTCTGGGGCTGTCTTACGGTTCAGGCCAGGGGTGCAGAACAAGTCTGGTGGGCATGGGCTGGATCCTGGGGGTGGCTGGGGTTCCTGTTGCCGCTCACTCCTCCAGCAGTGTGTGCTGAGCGCTGGGCTCCAGGATGCAGCTGGGAAGCCCCTTCCTCACCCCTGCCCTCCCCACGCTTAAGTTCTAAAGGGCACAGGCAGGCAGCATCAAAAGAACAAATAGAAGATGTAGCTGTCAGGTGGTATGCGCCACAGAAGAGGGCATGATGGGGAAGGGGCTGAGGGATGTCAGGAGCCTGCAGAGACCTGAGGGAGCCAGGCCAGCAGCAAGGAGTGTCATAGGTGGATGGGGGCAGGTGGAGGTGAGCTGGTGGGGTGCAACCTTGTGATGTTTGTCATTAGAGTTCTTAAAAGTTAAAACATTTACAAATGAGACTTGGTTCAGTGTTTGATTCCTGTAAGCTCTGCGGCCTGCCAGGTGTGGCTGAGCTGCCGTGGCCGTGTGCGCCAGCGCTGGCAGCATGGGCTCATGCCCTCACATCTAAGGCGTGATCCGAGGCACATTTGCTCTAGCACGTGAGGTCTTCTGCCACTTAGGTGCGGCCATGTGGGAAGCATGTGGAAAGCAAGGACGAACCAGGACAGCTGCCAGAGATCAGCCACCTGCTGGGCTTTGCGACCTTTTCCCTCTTATCATTCAAAAAAAACCAAACACACACAAAAGAGACCACTTTTGTGGTTTTGTGGTTCTTTTCTGTCTGAAAAGAGGAATTGATGGATTCATAAAATGGGCTCAATCCATCTCAGAAGATGTGGTCGTTTGGGCCAGAGGGCGCTTGACCCCCGAGCCCTGCTCTGCCCAGGAAAGTGTCACTGTGAAGAAGAAGAATGCCTTTGCTTGAAAGATGCTGCAAGAAATGGTTACGTGACATTGTGGGGGGTCACGGCTAGTCTTCCTGCCCTGCACAATTTTGTTTACTTTGTCCTCCTTGCCCTCCGTGTGTGAACGGAGCTGCAGCCGTTGAGCTCTTCACTCTGGGTCTTACCTGCTTTATAGCATCTTTTAATAAACAAAGCAGGACTAAGTTAAAAAATGTCTCACTTTTGCTCGCGACACATAAAAGGAAAAACTGCTGTGCCTGAAGAGGTCTGGAGTGGGCCCACAGAGGCACGAGCAGTTTGTGAGCCCAGAGCGCCTCTCAGGCGGAGGAGTCCTTGCACGAGCTTTTGGCCAGTGATATATACGCACGCAGGCCAAAGGCACGTCCTGGCGCAGCCAGGGGGCAGACCCCCCCCCCGCCGTCCCCTTGGCCAGCGCTGGCGCCAGGCGCCTGTGGGCGCTCTTTCCCGGATGTTTGCTCCAGGTCTGCCCCCGGGGTGCTTCATAGCTGGCCCTTCTCGAACACGAGTGTCTGTCACAAGGGCTGGGCCGTTTGCTGAGTGGGCAGATGAGGGACAGGGAGAGGGCAGTGTGCCCCACCAGCTGACCTTGGCACTGCAGGGCCCTGCACGGCGCCCTGGCAGACAGCAGGGAGCCAGTCTGGAGTGCGGGAGCACTTGGGACACTGCTCGCGGTTCAAGCAGCCGTTCCCATCATCCGCTGGCCACTCGTTTGGAGCCCATGTGCGCGGCTGTCTGGACACCTTCAGTGAGAGTACTGCCCGGTGTCCCCTTCTAGGTGGGTGTGAGGGGCAGACAACAAACAGAATACCTCTGGGAAGGGGGTGCCGTCTGAGCAGGAGGCCTGGGTTTGCCTCTGGAGGGGATGGGGAGCAGGCATGAGGGGCACGGGTAGGGGTGTTCCGGATGGGCCGAGCAGGTGGCAGTGCTGGGGCTCCCAGGCCTGGAGGGAGGCGGAGCCTCGCGGCAGCGCCTTATCTTGGTGTGCGGAGCTGTTGTGGAGCCCTGGGGTTGGCGGTGGGCCTCAGAGGAGCCCGGAGAGTCAGGCAGGGGCCACCGCCTGCACCTGAGCGGAGGGCCCAGAAGGGCTTGGGTCCTGGAGGTGCGTTGTGGTGCTGCGGGTCGGCCTGGCTCTGTGGGGAGAGAGCACTCGAAAAAGCTCCCTGGGTTTGGCCTGAGCCCCGTGAACAGGTCTCTGCTGAGGCGGGGAAGCCCCTGCCCGGGCACTGGGGGCGAGCCGATCTAGGGAGGAGGGAGGCCCCGAGCACTGAGGGGCCGGGCCTGCACCAGGGGTCTGCGGCTCGAGCACGGGCTCCAGACCAGGTGGCGGGCCGGCCCCTGCTGGCTGAGCCTCAGTGCTTGGTGGGCGCAGCGTACCCTCGAGGCCTGGGGAGGGCAGCACCTGGCTCCCAGACGTGCCTGGTGGGAGGGAACGAGGTCCTCACGTGAAGTGGCCAGCGGCCAGCGTTAGCTGTCACCACTGCAGAAAGCGGAGGAGGTGTGTTTATCAGGTAAAGTCTTGTTTTGAGAGACGAGGGTGGAGACCTTTCCTTAGTTAAGTGCCTCGTGGACCTCCGCAGCCTAGCCCTGGAGCCAGGACTGTCCTGGTGGGGGCTCGGGGCTCCCTCCAGGTGGGCACACTTCTCCAGGATGCCCGGGGCTGACCTACCAGACACCTGTCCCAAGGGCAGCACATCCCCAGGGTGTCTGCTCACCTGCTGCTTCCTTATTCTGAAACCCCGCTCCAGACCCGCCTGGTGTCCCTCACTTAGGGCAGGTCAGGACTCTGCTTCACAGGCACTGAGCAGACCCTGGGCTGGGGTGAAAGGAGGTGTGGTTAGACCTCCCTGCCTTCTGGGCTCTTTCTGCTTGGGAGGGAGCAGGGACAGGTGAGAGCAGTGGGGACGGCAGGTGGAAGAGTGGCTGGAGGTCCCATTGGAGCAGCAGGTGTGCCTGCATCTCAGCACAGGCCGCCTGGGGCTGCCGCGCAGCTGTGGCTCTGCCCTGGTTCTGATCTAATTGGTCTTGGGAGCTTAGACTCTCCCATGCCTGCCTGGGTGCACTGCATGCACGCAACCTCTAAGGGCGTCAGCCAAGTCATCGGTTCATCCAGAAGTTTTGAAGTTCTTCATACTCAAACTTTACCAGTTGCTTATGGCACTGGGTGGGTAGGTGGGGGGTGTGTAGAATGTCCCCCATTCTGCTCGTCTCTCCTGAAAAAGCTGGCAGAAGAGAGGTGGGGCATGGTTTGGAGCTTATAGTGGATTGCTTCTCTTCTCTTGTCCTGCTGAAAGCAGTTGTGGCTTTGCTGGGAGCCAGGTGGAGCTGGGGTGGCATCTTGGTGGCCGGCGTGCTTGGTGGGAGCACACTCGGGCTGTGGGCGATTGCTGCCTACCCTGAGGTTCCCAGCACCCTCCTCGGTACTCTTCTCGTTTCTTTTCTGTCGTCAGTATCAGCCCCAGCAGAGGCAAGCCAACATTTCTTTCTTTGGTTCCTGCTCACGGAGGGCTCTGTGCTGGAGGGAGGGGTGAAAGCTGAGTGCAGCCGCTGTGGTTGAGGGTGAGGGACGAGCTGGGGGTCCAGTGGGAGGGCGCCTCCATGCAGGTGCAGCTGGGGGGTGCCCAACAGGAGGGAGGAGCAGGGGGCGGGGCAGACCGTGCCCTTGGAGCCGAGGGCATTGGCCGGGGGCCCCGTGGGCGGTGTCGTGGGGAAGTTCTGGGGGCAGGATGCTTGGTCCACGTGGTGGGCAAGGGAACATCCCCACAGACAGCTCCTGGGGGTCTGCAGGAAAGCCTTAGAGCCCGGGGGCTGAAGGGTGAGAGCCTGGCCTGTGGGCACAGCTGCCTGGTGTGTGTGGTCCAGGGCCCGTGGCCAATAGCTGGGGTCTTCTCCCCAGGCTGGTTTGTTAAGATTCTTGTCAGAAGCCATCACCGTTCTTAAGAACGTGCTTGTTGAGGGAACCTTGGGAGCCACCCAAAAACACAAAGAATCAACGCTGTTGACGGGCCTTTCTCGCAGCTGACCTGGTGCACGCCCACTGGAGGCCATCCCCGTCCGGGTGAGGGCTTCACACCTGTGCCCACAGGCTGTGCCTATGTGTGGGCGTCCTGGTGCTGCAGGTCAGGTTGAGGGCAGCAGCGGCCTCCATGTGGGTGGCTGCACCCAGATGGCACCAGAGGACGCCGCAGAGTTGTCTGGCACAAAGTCTCAGGCCGGGGGTGGGGGATGCGGCGAGGGGCCTCGTCATGGGCTCGTCCTGGCAGGTGCCCACTGGCTTTGGCAGGCGGCCCAGGCCTCCGTTGGGGAGGGCTGGTCAGTGAGGTGGACGGCATGCAGCCCCTGCCCTCTCTGGGCCTGTCTCCACGGTTCCACGGAGCAGCTCTGATCCTGAGACGCCACATTCGGTTGGTTCAGTGGCCTGGCCCTTCCCCATTTGCTGTAGCCATACCATCCTGGTGCTGGGGGTTCTCTGGGGTTGAGGTGGCCCCCAGGACTGCTGTGACTTGCTCTGCTCTCTCCTTCAGGGCTTCACGGCTCCCATGGCAGCTGCTGGCGTGACCCCTCCCGGCTCGCTCGACCTGCTGCAACCGGGCTTCTCCAGGTCCCTCCTCGGGACCAAGTTAGAGGACAAATACCTGTGCTCTGCCTGCAAGAACGTCCTGCGGAGGCCTTTCCAGGCGCAGTGTGGGCATCGCTACTGCTCCTCCTGCCTGGCCAGCATCCTGAGGTGCGGTGGCCGATGCGGGCGGGGGCCGGCTTTGTCCGGGTGGGGTGCCTAGGGCTGCGCTGTGCACCACACTGCTGCTGAACTCATGGAAGGTGGGAGTTCAGATGAGACGGGCTGGAACGTTGTAAACACCTGCTGGGTTCCAGAAACTTTGTACAAAAAAGGGAATGTGAATATAGGTTAGAGATTGAAATAATGTTTTGGGCATGTTGGGTTCAATAGAACGTGTCATTAAAATTAATTTCACCCGGTGCTTTCATTGTGATGTGGGTTCTAGAAAATGCAGAACTACATTTCTGGCTCATGTTCTGTCTGTACCGATGGCTTTGCCCTAGACACTCATGAAGTGGCCCTGGGTGGCCCCTGGGGTCTGCAGGCAGCTCCCGGGTGGAGGGCGAGGCGCCTCAGGTGTGCAGTGCTGCTCGGGAGTGACGGGCGCTATACGTGGGGCCCTGGAAGGAGGACTCCTCAGCAAAAGTTGAACCCCGTCTCAGGATTCGAATCAGCATTTTATCTTTTAAAACTTTAGAAAATGACACAATTGTATATGATGCTGATTTAAGTTACAGGCGAGAAAGCTTGAAGAAATTGTGTGGAGGTTGTGTTTTTGGACTGAGGAATATGGTGCTCATTTATTCCTTGAATTGACTTCTCAGTAGGATTTTCTTTTTTCCCTTTTTCCCCATTAGCTCTGGGCCTCAGAATTGCGCTGCCTGCATTCATGAGGGCATATACGAAGAAGGCATTTCTATTTTAGAAAGCAGCTCGGTGAGTGAAAATGTCAAAATAGATTAGAAAGTGTTTTGGAGTTTTCTTTGGCAGCGCAGATGGGGAATGGAACTTCCGAGGCTGGAAGTATCCCTCGCTGCTGATGCGGGTCGGGCTTGTGTGTGAAAGGTCCGTGTGCAGAGCTGAACACTGTCTTCTGTTTCTGGGTGGGCCCAGCTCGGCACAGAGCGGGCTGCGTTGCCGCGCACTGCTGGTCTCACAGGAAGCGGCTTGAGGGGGAGGTCTGAGCGGAGGCTGTTTCTCTCCCCAGGCTTTCCCGGACAACGCCGCCCGGAGGGAGGTGGAGGGCCTGCCCGCCGTCTGCTCCAACGACGGATGCACCTGGAAGGGCACAGTTAAAGACTACGAGGTAAAGCCGCCTGCCCGCGGCGCCCCTCGCAGCTGACCCCTGTGCTCTAGAACAGTAGCAAGCGGGGCCTGTGCATCGGGCTTCTGGGAACTTGAGTCTGTAAGTTCTAAGAGGTAGACGCCGTCTTATCACATACTCACTTAGACTCATACGTCGTGTGGCGTGCAGACATGAGTCCTGGAGCCTGGGGGCAAGCCCCAGCTCTGCTAGTGCCAGCTGTGTGGCCTTGAGTGACGCTCCAGCCTGTCTGCGCTTGTTCCCTGGCTGTGAGATGGGGATGTGGTGGGCTCGTCGTGGGGTAGCAGGCATGGTATGTGCAAGGATGCCGAGCAGCGCCAGCACCGGGAAGGCACGGAGTTCTCACGGCCTTCTACCTGCCCCAGCGTGTCACCTGGGAAGCAGAGGAACCTGGCTTTCTGACTGTGTGCGCCTTGTGTTTACCTTCCAACAAGACACTGCTTATTTTGTGTGATGCTGACTTTGGAGGCAGGACCACACATTCACTCTGGTCCTAGGAACGTCTTTATTCCAGCATCAGGCAGGGGCAGCAACCAGCTCAGCTGTTCTTTTCTCCCTAACTAGTGCCTGTTAAGAAACCCGTGAGATGCTGAGTCGCAAAGTGGGAAGGACCTTGATGCTATCTAGCCCAGCCTGTGTAACGGGTGGTTTCCTGGGAATTGGGGCTTTCCTCCTGGTAGGAGCTCTGGCCCCAGGATGCGTGGGCAGTCGTGGTGGGGCCAAAGTCGAGGGTGTCCCGGGGCCTCCGGCTGAGACTGGCCCTGCCGGAGCTTGGAGGTGGAATTGGGAGTTGCTGGCTTCTGCCCTGGGCACCACGCCGACCGCCTTGCTACATCTCCTCTTCTGACAGATGCTGATCTGAGGTCTTTGGGCTCTAAGGAGGTTTTTTGCTAGAAGAACAGCTTTGGCTGCATCTGGGGACCTCAGGTGGGCGTGCAGGTGTGTCATTCTTCCTGGAGGAGCTCCCCAGAGTGCGGAGGGAGTCACAGCTGGAGCCCCAGGCCCGTCCCGCCTCCTTTCAGGGAGGAGGGCCCCCTGCCCTGCGGCACCGGTGCTAGAGGCCACACCATGCTGTTAGGCCTTGGAGACCCCAAGCATTGGCTGCAGGGGTGGCGCTGGCGCTGCTCCTGCTCACAGCACAGATCTGTGAGGGGTCAGCCGGCTGCTTGCTGGGGAGATGCTGTCCTGTGCTTGGCTGGCTGGGCACAGGGCAGGATCCCCTGGATGGATGGCGAGCCCAGAAGAGGAGTGGGGGGTCGGGGGTGGCAAGTGGGGGACAGAAAGTCCGTCGCAGAAGAAGTGGAAGGCAGAGCAGCCCAGTGCACAGTAGGCCTTGAGGCTGGGCTGTGGCATCAGATGGCTCGGCAGGCAGTGAGGGCTTCCGGGCCACGGGCATAGGCTGCTGGGCAGCCCCTGCAGGCATGCAGGGTGGAAAGTCCCTGGCTGAACCATGGGGCAGCTTTGGAAAGTCCCCAAGGGGAGTCACCGTGTGACCACGTGGGAGGGTGGAGCTGCTCCGGGCGGCTGGCCAGCCTCTGGTTCTATTGACAAAACCTTCCCGGCTCTGAGTGTCCTGGGCCCAGGGGCAAAGAGCAGGTCCTCGTGGACAGTGGAAAGCCCACCTCTCCACGTGGCGGCCTTCATTTCAGAGCCAGCCTCTGTTTCCTCTCCAGGCTGCTCAAACTCTGCCACGTGATGGGCGGGATTTCTGAGGGTCAGCATCCAGGATCAAGTCTGGGAGGTTGGGGGAATATCCTGTTTAGTCTTTGGATTTGTTCTCTCCTTGTGCAGTGATGCCTGGTGTTTTATAAGAATAATGATTTAAAAAAACTGCGGTTCAGCTAAAGCGGTTTGTCAGGGGCCTGCTAAGTGCGGACAGGAAGCTGGATTCCGCAGTCCCTCCCCCGCGAGCTGGGCACCGGGCAGCCGGCTAGGCGGGCCTGGGCCGGGCTGGTGGAGCAGAGCCCGGCTGGAGCTCCTCAGGGTCCTCCTTGGCCTCTCCTCTACAGCTGCACAGCCTGTCTGTCAGCACGTGGCTTCTGGGAAGTGAGTCCTGAGAAGACTTGGTCTGAACCCCGTCCCACTTCTGTCCATGCGGGGTGAGAGCAGAGTCTTCAGGCTGTCGGCGAGGCTCTTGCCAGCCTGTTCCTGTTGTACTTTGGTGTCCTCGCCCTCACAAAGAGGGCGCAGCTCGGCAGGAAATGCACTCCCTTGTGTCCTTCTCCCGCTGCTGGGCACTTCCTGGGGTGCTCTGACCGGCCTCCATCTGGCTCGTTCTCCCCTGCCCTGACCCAGCCCTGCCTGCCTTCAGGGTTTTCTCCCCTTGTCCGTGCCCCATCCATCACCCTGCCCATTTGGCAGCACACATGTTGCTCATTGACTGGCTGTGGTCATCTCTACTGTCAGCTGTCCCAGGCAGCAGGGCACTCATCCGTCGTGTCCTGTCCTCACTCTTGGTGCACGCCCAGCTCTCGGCGTGTAGGTTTGGGCAGACGTGTGGACTCCTGCGTGGCTTCTGCGCTCAGTCCCAAATGCCTTCATGCAGCACTGGGCTGCCCTTTTCAGGATGCCCCCAGCCCGCGCACGCCTCTCCTCTCAGGACACAGCCTGCATGGCGGCCTGCAACCTCAGCCATGCCCAGTCCTTCCCCTCATTGACCTCTTCTGCTGACTCCGCTCGTTCTTGCCCAGGCTCTGGCCTGCCCCTCTCCCCTCAGCCCCAGGCCCCTCCCACCCTGCTCTTCATACTTTGGCCGAGGTGTCCCAGAAGCCTTCCTGGCGTCCCGCTTGCGCTCTGCAGAGCTCATCCCCGTGCTAGTCTTGGTCATGCTGAATGCCGACCCCTGGTGGTGGGTGAGTAGGGGCCTGCCCGCCGGGACCACCTGATGCCTCTGCTCCTGCCATTGGGGGCCAGTCGGACTGGGTCATTCACAGCCTCTCCTAGGGACCACACCTGCAAGCCAGGCAGCTGGAACTGGACAGGGGCCTCTGAGGTTGCACAGACCTAGTGCCCTGCATTGAGGGGCGGACCAGGCACTCCAGAGCTTTGGCCCTGAAAGCTGGCCAGGACCTGGCCCAGGTGGATGTTTCCATGGGCACTGAAGAGGCCAGTGCAGCTGTTGGTCGGGGCTGCAGGTCCCCAGAAGGAAGCAGCTGGCGAGGAGGGCAGGTCCCCTCGGCTGCTCTGCAGGTGCATGCTCATTTGGGCTTGGAGGCAGCTGGTCAAGGGAAGCCTCTTTGGAGAGGGGGCCACCGTGGAGGACGCAGCTCATGAAACAAGCAAGGGACCAGGAGGGGCCTGTGTCCTTGACCTGGGGAGAGGGGCCTCTGCCAGGATGGCCCGTGGGCAGGAGAGTGAGTTGCACTGAGCCCTCTTTCCACTCCGACTTTCCATGGGGCTGGCTGGAAGCCAGGGTGTGAGAGAGCAGCCCCAGGCCAGGGGTGCATGCCTCTCGTGGGTGCTGGCTGCCGGACTCCTGGGGCCCAGTTGACTCTTTGTTCTTTCTGTTGCCACAGAGCTGCCACGAAGGACGGTGCCCATTCACGCTGACTGAGTGCCCCGCATGCAAGGCCGTGGTGCGCCTGGGCGAGAAGGAGCGCCACGCCGAGCGCGAGTGCCCAGAGAGGAGCCTCAGCTGCAGGCACTGCAGAACACCCTGCTGCTGGGCAGACATCCAGGTGAGGCTGCGGCATCGAGGCCACTCGGAGGGTGGCAGCTTGGGGCCTGCTCTCTGCAGGGCACACACTGGGGCTGGCCAGTGGCTGTGGCCGCCTGTTTGGAGTTGGGCCTCCCCCAGGAGGCTTCTCTGCTGGTGTGACACAGCTCTTTCCATGCAGCTGTTGGGAGGAAAGGGTCCTGGTGGGAAAACAGTGTTTGGAGACAAAGCCAACAAGTCATTTTTTTTTTTTTT
>JAQZBX010095524.1:0-11904 GCA_029593785.1 Cabassous unicinctus
GCACAAGCAGCAAGGGGGGATAAATAAATAAAATAAATAAATCTTTAAAAAAAAAAAGACACTACAGAAGAGAGAACTTGGTTTTAATACTGGAGCCCTGGGGAGATAGGAGACATTCACCTGACAGTTTACAGCTGACCTTGTGAAAAGAATACAGCAGCTGAGAAGCCAAGACAGGTAAGCCTTATGCGAGCCTATGGATGAAATTGGAAGAAGCTGGGCCCACAGAGCCTTAAGAGGAAAAAGGAAGGCTGAACCCTCACAGATTTCAGCAGCCTTCTTGTGTCAGCACATGGCAACAGACTTTGGGTGAGAAAATAACTCTTATGGTACTTAGAGTTGAACTCTTTAGGGCCTTGCAACTGTAAGCTTCTAAACAAAGTAAATACCCTTTATAAAAGCCAAAAGATTTCTGATACTTTGCATCAGCACACCTTTGGCTGACTAATACAGATTTTGGTACTGGGATGTGTGGTATAATCTAACACAATTACCCAAAATGCTGGAAAGGTTTTATAAATGGGTAAGGTGTATATTTTGGAGGAATTGTGAGGTGCTTGATGGAAACGGCCTAGACTGCTTTTAAGAGACTGTTAATAGGAATATGGAGTCTAAAGTTATTTCTGACAAGACCACAGAAGGAAATAATGAAAGTATTATTGGAAATTGGAGGAAAAGCAATATGTGTTTTAAAGTTGCAGAGAAATTAGAAAGATTAATTTCTGATGTTATATTGAAGGCAAGATTTGAAAGGTATGAACTTAGATATTTAGCCAAGGAGATTTCCAAACTAAAAGTGGAAAATACAGCATGACTTCTCTTTGAAGCTCGTATCAAAATGTTAGAAGAAAGAGATAAGCTGACAACTGAATTTTTGGGCACAATTAAAACAGAAAGTGATTGTGGAAATTCCATGCCTCTGCAAATCAAGCACACAGATGATAATACCCCATTTGAGGCATTAACTAAACTTGGAAATTCTAAGCCAGACTAAAAATGCAGCTGTCCAGGAAAGAGTTGTGGAAAGTCTTATTGTCTGATGGCTTGGATCCCTGCTTCCTGAATGCTAAACCAACAAGCTTCTTGTGAGAGCTGTATGAACAAAATCACTGTCAGCTTGGGTTAAAAGGGACATGTAGGGGAGATATGGAAGGGAAAATGTCTTTAAGAGGAAAACCATGGAAGCTGAGGTCTGGAATTCAAACATCTCCTTGGGTCAAGAGAGGAATCCCACCTATGTGTACAGAGAGTGTGAGATTTCCCAGGCATTTGAAGAGGGTGGATATTACAGCCTGCTTTTCATGGATAATTTTGCTGCCCTAGGCTACAGAGAGGGTGGAGGACATTCCCCAAGGGTTGAGGAGAGTCAGGTCAACACCCTAGTACTCTGAGAGTGGTGAGCCTCTTCCCCATAGGTAAGGGAGTGTGAGGTCTACCACCCATTGCTTTGAGTGGGGTGGGCTTGTCTGCCATAGATAAGGAAAGATCATGTCATGAACTCATCATTCTGAGAGGGTTGAGCCTGTACACCAGAGATAAAGGAGAATGTTGCTACCACCTCATGATAATAAGGGGGTTGATAGTGTACACAAGAGACTGAGGAAAGAGTGGCCATCACCATAATGTTCTTGGAAGGCAAGGTCTGAAGCTCAGTCACCACCCAGAGGCTTGATAAGGGTGGAACGAAGAAAATGGCCATTGGGCAAGCCTGTTGAAATGGTCCCTTTTGAGGCTCCAGGGAAGATAATCCAGGGAAGAATGACTCTCAGATTTTGAAATCTAATGGAGTATGCCCTGCGGGTTTTCAGAACTGTATGGGACCAGTGACTCAAGTTTCCCTCCCAAGTTCTCCTTATGGTAATGCAAATATTTATTCTATGTCTGCCTCTTTGTATATTGGAAGCAGATCAAGTTTTCTGTAAGTTTCACAGGTCTACAGCCAGAGGGAGATTTGTCCCAACACAAATTGTATTTGTTAAAATCTGTTGTGATATGATTTTGTACTTAGCATTGTTATTGATTTAAGGGTTTTTTAAACAATATTTTAATGCCTTTTTGGAATTCAAAGGGTGGAGTTTAACAACTTGATAGTATTTATGAATTCCGAAAAGAGTTATGGATTATGTTTGTAAACTGGTCTCTTTAAACTGGTTTGTTTCTCTGTACCTGATACCCTTTGATTGTATTAGATTTAGCTGAGATGTCTTTGTTTAAATTATTTTAAGATTAGGGCTTTGATTCAACCACATCAGTAAGGTGTAACTCTGGTTAAGTTCCTGGCCCCTTGGTGGGCTTTAAAAATGGAAACTTACCCAAGAAGACCTTCAGAAAAGAACATATACAGAGGAAGATACAGAGAGGAGAGAACTTGGTCCTGCCATGTGACAGAATAAAAAAGGCTCAAACAGCTAAAGCCCTGGGAAGAGAGATGAACCCTAAGCCAATCTGTGGCTGAGAGTGGAAGAAGCTAGGCCCACAAAGCCTTAGGAGGAAAAAGGAAGGAGAGGCCAGGCAGAGGTTGTACACCATTTTGCTTCAACAAATGGCAACAGACTTTGGTAAGGAAGCAACCTTGGGTTGGACTCTTTAGGGCCTTTTAACTGTGAGCTTCTACCCCAAATGAATACCCTTTATAAAAGCCAACCAATTTCTGGTACTTTGCATCAGCACTCCATTGGCTGAGTAATATGTGGTGTTCAACATTGCTCTATAATTGATCTCAGAGAGTATGAAACATCATCCCCTGGAAAAACAATTTTCTTCTGACCACATTTAGTGACAGGATAAGAAAACTTGTAGTTAAAGAACAGCACCCTTGTTGCAGAACAATTGTTTCCCAAATATATGTCAACAATTCTAACTTCCAGTCATTAACAAATGGCCTTCTTTTCATTCTGGCTATCAACCAGTACATAGTGAAGTCACTGCAGGTTCAAGATCAGATCCAGATTTCAAAACATTATTGGAAGGAGGAACAACAGATTCCCTGAGACCATTGAGTCTTTTGTCATGCCAGACTCAAAGACACAGCACTCACAGCAAACAGGAAGTGGGTAGAGTGAAAATATATATATTAATAGGAGGCATGAGTATTTGAGACTGGGACCTTGAAAGTGCAAAGCTGGTACTCAATCACTGACCTAAATGTGCTCACAATGATATAAACTATTGATAACTCCAAATTCTGAAAATTGCAAATGGAAGTCATCAAATTTCTGATGGAAGAAATAGAGACAGAGAACTAATGTTAAGTAGAGAGCTGATTTTCTCTGAGTGTCATTCTCATTGGGCACTAATAAATTCATTTATCCATTACTAGAGAAGCACTGAATTCTTTTCTGATTCCAAATAAAAGGAACAATCAACATATACATTCAGATGAGATAAAGCAAACAAAAAATACAGCATGACAGAAGAGGGAGTAGAACAACATGATGAAAATTCTGCTTCATTTTCTAGAGCTCATTCCCTGCTTACAGTAGGAAATTAATTTTTTTGGTATTGATTAATATCTGCCCTCTTGAATTACAGAATTTAATGGAACTACAGAGAGTCTATTTTTGGGAAATTTGTTTCTTTTATTTTTTATTTTTTAAATATATGTTTTATTAGAGAGGTTGTAACCTTACAAAACAATCATGCCCATGTGTGGAATTCCCATACAAAACACTTCCACCAATACACTATATTGTTGTGGAATGTTTGTTACAGATTATGAGATATCATCAGACTATTATCACTAACTATGGTTTATTATACACATTTGGAATATTTTTCCATACACCTCTATTATGATCACAGTATATATTTGGCATGGATGTAAGAATATTACAGTAATATTGTTTACTATAGTCCATAGGTTACATTAATTATAATTTCCTATGCTTCTTCACATTCTTGCCACCTTGCAATAATGACGTAAATTTGTTCTAGTTCATAGGAGAACATTCTTGGATTTTTGCATTAACCACAATTCTCATCCACAAAATCATTTTTTCAAAGTAGATTTTAACATGGTAGCATAGTATTTTTTGTTATTCAATAACATTAATAGTTCACCTTCTATTTGCAAATTATGTGTCCCATCAAAATTTCAAAGATGTAAGGCTTTCATTCTACTCTGAGTAAATTTAATGTTTCATGAGTGAGGACTCTACAGTTTTGTTTTTGTCATACTGAGAAGCATATATGTGACAAAAACAAATGTGTGCATAATGTCAAAATATAGGGATGACTAGTAAGCAAATTCCACCTGATAGAAAGGTGGAATAGATCTGAAAGGACATGGCAGTTGAGATGAACTGTGAATTACATGGATGGATGTCAATAAAGTGGATGGAATTGGAATTGAGTAGGTGGAGTGCAAAAAAAGTAAACTTTGGATAATTGTATGGATCTCTGTTAGACATCTATCTCTGCAGGAACCAGAATAGGAGTTGCCTAAGATTTTCAGAAAACTCAGAGCAAATGTATTACTCAGGCGTGACCTTGCTTTTGTGAAATAAGGACTAAGAACAAAATCCGGGAAATACTTGAAGGCTTACAAGTGTGTAGGTAAAAAGGCCTGAATTAGAGAGACATGAAAATGAAGGGAGGAACTCTATCAATGTCACATCCAAGGTGCTGTGTGGCTGATTATGTTTGAGGGATGAGGAAAAATGAGGAGGAAAAAAAAATGTTCAAATTGTTTGAATATTTGAATTTATCTTTTTTCAAATAGATATCAAAATAAAAATTAGACATTGAGTCATTAAAAATGTTTATATCCATCTTGAAGAAGAGATTGTTGAAAATTTGATATATGATTTGTATGTTTTCATGTATAGATATGGATATATGGAAATAAGTTCTGCATATTAGATAAATGCATAGAATGTATTTCAGGGAAAATAATCCATAATTTAAAATTTTTAGGTTTTATTTCAAAAGATAATAATCAATTTTAATCCATCCATAATTCTACTGCCAAAAAATCTTTCTTATATTGTGTATATATTTCTGAATTTTATAAACACATGTACAGTCTCAAAATTTTTTATATTATTTATGCATATATGTATGAGTATATACACATACACATAAAATACTTAGGATCCTATGGAGTCTATCTCAAATTATGCAATGATAACTTCCTCTTACCAAAAGATTTTATTAATTATATCATGGTTTTTTTTTCATATTTTTTCTTCCTGTCACTTTTCCTTTAACTTTATTTCTACTTTGAATGATTTAGATAATTTTCATTTCTATTCAGATACTTAATGCTGTGATGAAATCTGTTTCCAAAGATTATGTCAAACATATTGTTTTAGTTATTATATGGGTACATTTAATGGTACACTAATTAGAAAATCATTAATTATACTCAAGTTGTATTAGTTATTTCTTATGTTTTAAAATATTCTCATATTGTTATAGTTCTTTATGAATTTTGTTCATCCATTCATCAGTATTTATCTTAATGCACTGAGATGTGAGACAATATGTTCAGAAGTCCTTCCTTTTCACTGTTTCATTATTATATCTATATTACAACTTTTTTGTCTTGTTTGCTAATTCACATTTCTGGTCAACTGTATTATACTTAAACTACCCTTGGACTAGAATCACATTATTATGATAAGATCTTAAATATCTTGTGAATACATGCTTATTTATATAAATGATTTTTCTTAAAATTAATTTTCCTTATTGATTTTTCTTTATAAATTTCTGAAAATGGCCATCAATTAGTCAAAAAATAGCTATTTCACTACCATTATAATGTTTGATGGAAGGATTTATTTATAACATTTGTTTTGTCCTAAAAATGTATATTCTTCATTCATTCAATTCTTTTGTATCTGTCCCATAATATAAATTTTCTACCCTCCCCCCCCCAAGATGGCTCCCTCATCTGCTTGCTCATTGTCTACTAGGTGCATACTCATTTCTTCTTTAGCATGAACCAAACCTGGAAACTGCCATGTGGGAAGCAGTTGCCCAACTGCTTGAGCCACGTCTGTTCCCTGCTCATTTTTATATGTTTGCTGTGCTCACTGTCTGCTCATTGTTTGCTCATTGTCTTCCTCATTGTCTGCCCATTGTTTTTGCTCAATACCTGCTTGTTGTCTGCTTGTTTGTTTTTCTTCTTTAGGAGGTACTGGAAATGAAACCCAGGACTTCCCATGTGGAAGGCAGGTGCCCAGCTGCCTGAGCTAATCTGCTCCCCCATAATATAATTTTAAGTGATGTATATATAATTTGTTCAAGAATGAGATTAGACAATTAAACACATGGATTCTACATACATGTGGAATGCATGTTCATAGAATATGCTGATTTAGTTATGTAAGAAGATTAGAGGTGGTGGCTGAAGATGAGTATGGTAGGGATGGTATATAGGTAATGACTGCAACTATGCAGTAATCACAGATATAAGACAGCCAGAACTATCAAAACACTGGTGCCCTTTTCACTGTAGAGTGGTTCCTCCTGCCTATATCGTATGATCACTATTTGGCCACCTATTGACCCCTGAGATACTCATTACTTATGGACAACAGGACCTGTGTCGAGCTGGCAGTTGGATCACGGATTGGTGGTTTTCTCTAAGTGGGAGATGTGCTAATTTTCCTTGCCACATTGACCTTCTACAGTCCTTACATTATTGCCCATTTCTTTTGTGACTTCTTCTCACTCATGAAACTTTCCTGACACTACAATAGTGGAGAAGGTGACCTTTTCTTCACTTATATCACTGTTTCCTTTCATTTGGACTTTATTATTTTATTGTTTCAGTCTGGCTATCATTTTAATAATTTCTTCCTCAAGAGGCCGGCACAGAGCCTTTTCCATCTGCTCATGTCACTTGACTGTTTTGAGTTTTATGGTACCCTGGGTGTGGTTTACATGACACATGAATCAGAAACAATATTCAATCTGAAGAAAATGTTCTGAAGAAAGGAACAAAACACCAACGGCTAACATGTAACTAGGTTTAGAAAAGAGTACGTACTAAGGAGTTTAGCATTTGGGGCAGATCTTGCAGTGTATGGGTGTTTTTGTTTGCTAAAGCTGCCAAAGCAATATAACAGAAATGGGTTGGTTTTGGTAAAGGGAATTAATTTGGGGTAAAATCTTAGTGTCAATGGTGTGAAAGTGTCCAATTCAAGGCACCATTGGAAATAATGTCTCATGGACTCCTACCATGTGGTGAGGCACTATGGCAGCTGATTTCTGCCAAGGTCCCTGCTTTCCCATCCAGGGTCACCTTCTTCTTGAGCTCATCTATGGGTGATCAGGCATATGGCTTGTCTCTTTCTGGGCTTCATCTATTCAGCTTCAGCTGTTCTGCTTTGAGCCTTAGCTCAGCTGTGGGCAATCAAGCATTTGACAAGGATCATTTCTTCCACTTTGTTCTGATCCCTGGGGCTAGTATTTTGGAGGCCTCTGTCCATGCCCCTATGCTCCACTGATTCCAGCCTCCAGCCTCTCTCTCAGCTGTAAATGATTCTGTTGTCCTCTTTTACATGGCAAAGTAAAAGTGGCAGCTGTCTTTCTTGGTGTGTTTTTGCTTTCGGTTCTTTGAATTATATAAGCCTCCATCAAGAGGGCAGAGACCCAAACTGGGTCACATTTCACTGATGTTGACAAATCAAAGGCCCTAAAGTGATTTAATCAAGTGATCTAATAAAAATGTCCCTCAACTGAATCTAATGCAGTTAAATGGCCCCACAAAAAGAGGAATTGATTAGTTTAAGAACTGATCTTTTCTTGGATTCATAGAAAAACTTCACATTTTTATGCTCTATACTCCCTTCTGAATCCCAAAAAGATATGTTCTTTCCATATGCATGATACATTCATTATATCTTGCATATATAATATCTGACTCTCCATAATATCTGACACACAGACACAACACACTCAGAACAGTGGGGTTGTACACTAACTTTCCCCAGTCACTGGGGGATGTGTCCAACCCTACTAGTTGCCTGGCATAGCTGACCACCTTCTGAAAAGAAGGAAGAAGTCCAACCCTCTCTAAGCCATGGGATATACTCAACCCCTCCACACACATGTGTGAGTGGTCCCTCTATTGGTGCAAGAAGATATCTTAAGTCCAGACCTCAGCTTCCATGATTTTGCTCTTGAAGACATTTGTCCTTCTACCTGTCCCTTTCCTGTCCCTTTAAGTCCAGGTTGACAACGGTTTTGTTCATACATATTTTGCAAATAGCTCATTGGTTTTACATGCAGTTAACAGAGGTCTCAAATGACAGACAATAAGAATTTTCACATTTTCCTACTGGATAACTGGATTCCCATTCCTGACTTGTAAGGAATTGGCTGCCTGGTTTCAAGTTCATTTAGGTTTTGACATGCAGTCCTATTCTCTGGGGACTTTTTCCAGAAGCTCAGAATTATCCAAACTATCAATTTCTGGTTTCTTTGGGCCCAGGATTTCATTTCTCAGTTTATTCCTTTTCTCTGTCATTTTGCTATAAGCTGCAAGGAGAAGTTAGGCTGCATTTTCCACATTTAGTTTGGAAATCTACTCAGCTAAAAGTCCAAGCTCACAACTTTCAAGTTTTGCCTTTCATTTAACATCTGGAGTCAATTTTGAAGTTTTCTACTGTTTTAAACAAGGATTGCCTTCCTTCCAGTCATCATCTCTGTATAAGTCCTAATCAAAAGTAACTTTAGGGTCTATTTTCCCACCAACAGTCTCTTCAAAATGATCTTGGCCTTTTCTATCAAGCATCTCACAATTCCTCTAGAATCTACCCCTTAACCACTTATAAAACTGTTTGAAGTGTTTGGGGACTTGCAAACAGCAGCATCCCACTCTCTTGGTACCAATTTCTGCTTTAGTTTATTAAACTGTCAATACAACATATGAGAAATTGCTTATTTTATATAAAGGGAATTTATTTTTGGTGAAATCTTACAGTTACAAGGCTGTGAAAACATCCAAATCAAAGCATCATCAGAGATACTGTCTCATTGACTCCTGCCATGTAGTGAGGCAAAATGGCACCCAATCCCAGCAGAGGCCTTTGCCTTCCTCTCCAGGCTTGCCTACCTTTTGAGCTCACCTGTGGGTGATATGGAACATCTCTTTTTGGACCTCCTCTCCTCAACTTTGACTATTCTGCCTCTGCCACAAGCTCAGCTGTGGGCATCAAGCACATTGCAGAGCTCATGTCTTCAGCTATGAGTTGCTCCCTGGACCTAGCCTCTTGGGGGGCTCTTTCTATACTCCTGTGTTTGACTGTTTCCAGCCTTAGGCCTCTTTCTCAGCTGTAACTGATTCTGATGTCCTCTTTCATGTGGCAATGTAAAAGTGACAGCTGTCTTTCTTTGTGTGTTTCTGCTTTCAGTTCTATACTTATAGAAGCCAGGAAGAGGGCAGAGACACAAACTGGGTTGTACATCACCGACATAGCCCAAAGTCCCTAAAATGATTTAATGAAGTGGTCTAATCAAAAGTTAGTTAACAAAATCTAATGCAATGAAACACATCACACCCACAGGAATTGATTAATTTAAGAATATGATTTTTATGGGGTTGTCAAAAAAATATCAAACTGTCACAATGGGACTTTCCTGAAGGCAGTACAGTTCAGTTACATTCAATAAAAATTTATTAAGAATTTAACAAATATAGATAACACATAAAGCATTGAAATATTATTTATTGACTGCATATGTGAGTGGAACATTAATTCTGTATTAGTTGACAGAATTTCAACTGTAATACAACCATGATATATTTTGAAGTGTTTGTTTATCAACCATATCATGCTCTCTTATTCTCACAAAGTTGTAAGAAGGGAATGGACAATATATACTAAGTTAGACATCCATCCTTGCTGAGTATATTCAAAAGCTGCTAATTTTTATTATTTTATTAATGTCCCTGAGAATCATGGAAAATTCTGCAATCAAATTGTTTTTAAAATTGCTTGATTTTAGATATTAGTTACATAATCTTCAAAAGTCAAATACTCAGATAGTTTAATTAGAAATATCCCAAAATATTCTATTAATCTCTATAGATGACATGGTAAATTAAAATTTGTTAAAAGTTAAATAAGAAAGAAACTAGTTTAAACATTTTGATATTACATACATATTTCAGATTTTTAAATTAAAAATTTCTTGTATTTTACAAAAATGAAGAGATAAGTAAGTTTTAAATACTGCTTTAGGAGCAGTTTTATTAATAATAAATACAAGTTAATTTTAATGAAATCTGAGAAAAAGTAGCAGAGTCTTGCAGACAATGGGGATGTTGGAGTGTTTACACTCGGGTTATCAAGGCATAATAAAGAATTAAAGTAATTAAGAGAGTGTTTCCCTTAAATAAAGGAGAAAAAAGCATTAGAAAAATTAGTGTCCAGAAATAGCTACATGCAAGCATGTTCACTTAACTTATGAAAAGTATGAAATAAATTCTATCTGGCGTATATCAATCAGGGTTCTTCAGAGAAATAGAATGGACTGTATATATACCAACATATATTAAAGATTTTTATTAAGAATTGTCTCTTACAACTGTGGACATAAGCATGTCCAAATTCTGTAGGGAAGACCCAAGTTGGAAACTCTAATGAATGTGAAGTTGAATTCCTGAGCAGATGTTGATCACCTGAAGTAGAGACAGCAATTCATCTTTCTTCCAAAATCCTCAAATCTGGCTTTTAACACTTCCTACTGATTGCATTAGGAGATTCCCCATGCTGCTGAGGGCATTTTCCCTTATTGATTATAAATGCAAATAGCCATAAATAGAATTAACTGATTATAGAGGCAAATCCATCAAAGAAAGACCCTTATAAATTTTTTAAAAATCAGAAAAGTGTGTGCTTAACCTGATATCATAACCTAGCAAGTTGGCATATATAACTGATCACAACATGGAGGTAACAAAACTTATTAATAGATGATGATAAATAATTGTATATCCATTTTAGAGGGGGAAAACTTTTTCTCCTTACCTACTCCATATAAAATAATCAATTATAAGTGGACTGTGAATCTAAATGTGAAGCTTCATGATAGTTTTAGAAATAATGTTATTAGGTCGGGAAATATTTATTAAATAAATACAATCAAATATAAAGGAAACTATTCTAAATTGCACTACATTAGAATTAAAACCCCTGTTCATCAAAAAACTCCACTCAAGAAAAATGCAAAACAGAGAGAGAGATAGAGATGAGGAAGTGAGAGAGAATATATCCAATACATTACTGATATAAACATCATATCTAAAATATATAAATAACTCTTACAAATCAATAGCAAGTTTGCAGATTATGCAATAGAAAAATATAGGTAAGAAATGATAAGCTATACTTTTAAAAAATTAAATCAAAATAGTAAAAAATAACTGTTAATCAAATGAAGTTGGCTTTTTCCAAGGTCAGACACAGACACTGGCATATGAGAAGAATTGGGTTATTTGTGAGCAGATCTGAGGAGAAATGGATTGTAAGGTGGAGAATTGAAACAGGTATCATAAATTGGCCAAATTTGTGTCCTACAACAAGAAGTTTACCAATGGGCAGCAACTGTAATTCATTCCTGCTAGAAACTTTCAGGACAAAATTCAGAACAGTTCCTTGAATTCCTTCATTCAAACAGGATTAAAATTGGGTTTGTTGGAAATCTGCCCCTGGGGTAATTAATTCCCCATAATCCTACCCATGCTGAGCAATCCATGGGACAAGCATATTCCTGGCTTCAGAGAAAACATTAAGTCTAAGTGTTACTAAGGATAGTATTCAGATATCAAGTAATAGGTTAAATCATGGATAACAACAAACACATCTTCTTAATCTTAATCTGTATATTTGTGAGTGTAAACCCATTGTAAATTTGACCTCTTGAATATAATATTTTTATTTAAGCTGT
>JAQZBX010095525.1:0-11907 GCA_029593785.1 Cabassous unicinctus
AAAGATTTATTTATTTATTTATCCCCCCTTGCTGCTTGTGCTTGCTGTGTCCATTCGCTGTGTGTCTTCTCTGTGTCTGCTTATCTTCCCCTTGCTGTGAGGTCCCGCTGCATCAGCCCACGGCGCAGCGCGGGCTGGCCTGCCCTCACAAGGAGGCCCCGGGAAGCGAACCCGGGGCCTCACACATGGTAAACGGGGGCTTTATCCACTGAGCCACTCCCGCTTCCAGTATTGACTTTTATTCATTCATGTTAAGTCACCTGAAATGATATCTGGTGCATTTAAATGCTCGTTAATGTAAATGGCTGAACAAATCCATTTCAACGGACACTCAATATCCCACATAGTAAGTCACTTCAACACAGCCTCATGTCAACATTTTAAAGGAAGGAGCCAAGGAGGAGAACCCCTTCTTTCAGGGAAAAAACCCTTTTTTCCCCACTCTTCTGATGGTGAGGTATACTTTTTTTCTTTTTAACCCCATTTTTACACCAATGAGCCCTCATTTTTAGGATGTTATCATTCCTTTAAGAGGTAGGATTTACACAGTCAAGAGCATTCATATTTTTTTTGCCGTAGCTTAAGGAACAGAGAGTGCGTTACAGGAATGGACACAGATCCTGAATTTAGTGGCCCCGAGGGAGGGAAATGAGCCATTTGAGGTCGGATCACTGGGAACAAACAAAAGACAGATACTGACTTTGCTGTCTTTTCCCCCAATCCACACCTCCCACCGCCACCACATTTTCAGCATTGAAAAGAGTATATTTTCTAGTTGTAGGAGATTCACAATCACTTTCATCGATTTTACTCTGGAGCATATTATGGCTTCTTTACACTGGCTGGGATATGTTTTTGTGGTCTCTTTACATTTTGTTTATATAATTTAATTTACTACCACATGCAAAAGAATGGCTTCAATTGAAATAATCATTTATGGCACAAAGTATGCATATAGAGACGCTTTACCTTGCTCACGTGGAAATACGCCCACACTCTTCAATCTGGCATTCAGCCTTCTCCACCGTCTGATGCCAGCCTTTCCAGAATTAAGGCCACTATTTACCATCTCTGTGCTCCAGCCAGCTGAACCAGGGCCTGCCCCATCCCTGCCTTTGTTCCGTGTCTCATCCTGCTGAAACATTAACTCTCTCCTGAAACTGCCCTTTGTCCCCGCAGCTAGAAATAAACTTCCCTTTCCAAGTGCCCCCCACACTGCTTTGAGTGGGGACAGTCTTTTTGGAACTTTCCATATTATACCTTGAGCTAATCCTATATATGTGTGTGTGTATTCCTCCCCTTCTACTTCTTGAGGGTGAGGCAACCTCTTCTTAGTTTTGGTATCTTCTGCTGTGCCAAGAATATTGTCAGCATTCTCTAAATGTTGTTTGAATAAATGTATTTCTTTTAGTTCAGCTCAGCAGATCTACAAAGTTAATCTCACAAGGATATGGGTAGCTTTGGTGAATGCTTGGAGAGGTCTAACCATGGAGTGAAATCCAGTGACCTAGTTACAGAATATCCCCTGCAGGCTAGCTCGTAAGGAAGGCTCATATTTAAACTCTGTGAAAGGAGAGCCTGGCTTATTTATGGTGGTGGTTGTTTACGTGTCTTTTTAATGACCCTCTTTTTTTTTTTTTTTCAAAGTCTAAAAGCAACTCTTTCTCCTAGAAAATTCAGAAAATGTAGATGAAGATTAAAGAAGAAAATAAAAATATCTCTTAATACCTAATACCTTCATCCAGAGATAATTATTAATAAAACCTGTTCTAATTTAATAATAAATGATGTCAGATGTTGTGTACTTGGAGAAAAGAATTACTTGTTTGTATTTTCAATAATTGGTGGCAAGGCCAGTGTGTCAAGTGGGTGGGCTGTTTATTATTATTACTATTATTATTAATTATCATCATCATCATCACTGAAGCTAAACCAAGATAGATATTGTCACTATTGCTAAAGTCCCAAGTAGGACCTCATGGGTTGCACTATGATTAAGCACCTTATATTTGTAAAGTGCTTGGTAGTCTTTTTTTAGCAGTGATGCCTTAACAACAGCTGCACAAGGGCAGCCACACTGTAGATGAAATCCGTGGAGCCAAAGTTTCAAAAGACAGTGTTTCAAGAGTATGATAGCAATGTCATGAGGTGGGGGCCAGGAGGAGGTGGGCGAGCAGCCTGGGTGGTAGAGCTGAAGAAGGAGTGCCCTGATGCCCACTCTTCAAGCCCACCCTTTTCTGTGCAAGGTGGGAGATCTTCTTCTTAGAAAGATGCCTGAAGCCTGTAGCAGTCATTTATACCTTAGAATCCATTGTTCTCCCAGCACTTTTTCTGCACATAGTTATCAGTATCACCTGAAATTAGGTAACAAAGGGGAAGGGGTAATTTTAAAGAATGAGGGAAGCACTCCCAGGGTGTATACCCCAGATACGACCAGTATAGACAGTAAGATTTGTGTGTATAAAACAGGTCTGATCAAGTACGTGTGGCTAATGTTTTCTTTTTCTTTTTCTTCTCTAACTCCTTCTCCTCCTCCCTCTTCTTTTTTAGGGCTCCCTTCTTCTCTTTTATTTTTAAATAGCTTTATTATTTTTGTAAAAATGTTTTGCAAGCCCTGAATAGAATTTAAACAATGTAGGAAAGAAAAAAATAAATCTCTCCAGATCCATTTCCCAGAGATAATCGTAGTTGAAAACATACATGCACACAACATTTACGTGAATGAGATGACTGCAGGCTCTTCTGTGATTTACAGTTTCACTCAACAATAGGGCTTGAAAAATTACTTTATTCCAATAAATATAGATCTATGCCATCTTTTTAACAGCTGCAGATTCTCTCTCAGACTTATAAACTGTAATTTTCCTAAGGACTGGTGATATTTTAAATCTTCTTTATTTATATAGGCGAGGCTTCATGATTAAAAGAACACAGTTCTTTAGATGTAAGTGGATATTATTTGCATTTCCTATTATAGTACTTCTTAGGGAGATCATTTGTGAATGTAGGTATATTGACTAAGTATTTAGGACGTGGCAGGCTCTGTGGGGCTGGGGCTAACAAATGAGTGAGTTGCTGCTTCTGGCCTCTGGAGATGGCCTGCTCGGAAGCAGACACACTAAGAGGCTTGAAATTACGCGGAGGGGTGGGTGGGGGCACCGAGGTAGTGATGATGGACCCCATTCCGTTCTTCATTTACATTGCCAGTGGGCTGCTCGGTGCCCCCGATATTTCTGTCAAGCACGATTCTAGATTTTATTAAAATTAATTAATCCTTAAGCTAATGTTTAAAATAGTGTTTCTTTTCTGTCTTTAAGACAAAAAGTAATGTGCTCATTGTTAGAAATTTAGAATGTATAGGAAAGTATAAAAAGAAGATGAAAATCACCCATAATCCCACCTCTTATAGGTAATTACGATAATATTTTATTTGTGAAAGTCTTATTTTGCCATATGAGCCCACGTTTTTCATCTGAACTCACCCTCCTTAACCTGGTTCTCAGCTTACTTTATATAACATTTTTAAGGGACTCAAGAAGAAAAAAATATCTTATTTCAACCCAAATGCGCTTTTATATGTTTTGAAATACTGCCCCGCCTCCCCCCAACACACACACAGGGGACAGTCACTCTAGTTGAGAACCAACCTCTTATTTTACAGTTAGGAGAACTGCGGCCTCAAACTTGGCCACGATCATGCAACACAAACAAACAAACAAAAGTGGGAATCAAGACTCAAACCTAGGTCCCCTGAGTTCTTGCCCAGTACTTTTTCCATTCTGCAGTGGACCTCCTTACTAGGTCATAGAAGCATTGGTGGAGAGTGAAAAGGGAAAACACGTCAGTTCTAAGGAGTGCAGTTTTTTTCCTGTGTCCTTTTAGCTGAGCTATTTTTGTAACTGTTCAGTACATGTACAATGCTGCCTCTTGGAGCGTTCTGGCCAGACTGAGAGGCCATTCACTGCCCACTGCAGCACACCATCCCTCCATGGCAGCCACCGTGGAATCCGCGAACCGGAAACCAAATGCAAACAAGCTCTTCCAGTATAAAAATCAGATCTCAGGGTCTGAGTGTACACAGGGAGGAGAATACTGTGTATCCTGTTGTGCTGTCTACGTAACAATGAAACAATGGTTTCCGCGTGTTTGAGTGAGGTGGGGAGTAGGGGCCATGTAGTGGCCGGTGCCTCTCTTAGTCTCTGATTCCTTCACCAGCTCTAGTCAGTCTGAAACACAGTCTTAAACAGAAATGCCAAACTATTCATGCTCCCTAAACCTGACCTTATTGTTCTTTTCCTCAAAATCATCTGACTCCCTTTTGCATATAGAACAAAGCATGGGCCTCCTCTGTCGGGCATGCAAGGTCCCCTATGATCTGTCCTAGCAGACACTGATATAATATGGAGATGTAATAATGTAGCAGTTAAGAGTCAGACTTTGCAGCCAGGCTGCTCCACCATCATCTAGCACTTTTACCTAGGCAAGAGCCTGAACCTCTCCGTACTTCAGTTTCCCCGTCTGTGAAATGGGAATAGGATTGTTAAGAGGATTGAATGAGTTAATATTTGTAAAGGGCTTGACAGTGACTAGGTCATAATCCAGAACAGAAACTGCTATATTAGTTTGTTAAATAAATGCCTTCAAACCCCAATGCTGAGAGCATTTCCCTTTTGCACTAGAGATGGAATCATTCCTGAGAGATTCCTCCCATTTTCCTGCCTCCCTGCAGCTGTGGCCCTCACCCTTAAACTCTTTGATTTCTCATTTCTGCATGTCCAAAACTTACGCATCCATTTAAAGCCAGACTCAAATGTATCTTCACTCATTGCTTTCTTCATTCATTCATCCATTCAATGAACTTTTATTAAGGTTCTTCTGTGTGCCAGGTGCATTATCTAGAATGCCTTCCATGATTCCCCTAGCTAGGGGAGACCTATCATGCATGCCTCTCTTATGACAGAAAATTTGCTTTGCTTTGTAGTTTATGAATATAAGTTATTTAGGGTAGGATGCTTATTAGCAGGTGTTTATTAAGCTTTATTTAAAATGAATACATGAATGATAAGTTACCCTTTGTGGGTATTTATTACCTTTAGATAGAGGCAAGAACAATAGGAACAAACATTACTTTTTAAAAAAACTTTTTATTTTTTAAATAAAATACTATTCAAAATTCTCCATTTTAACCATATTCAAGCGTACAATTCAATGGTATTAATTATATTCACAATATTGTGCTATCATCACTGATACCCATTACCCCTACTTTTCATTACCTCAAATAGAACCTCCTCACCCATTAAGCTACAACTCTCTTCCTGTCCCCACTCCCCACCCCATCCCTGGCTCCTGGTATCCTATAAACTTCTATCTGTCTCTAAGAAATTTGATTCTTCTAGGTGCTTCATATAAGCTATATATAACATTTGCCTTTTTGTGTCTGGCTTATTTCACTCAACATGAGTTCTTTAGGATTCTTCCATGTTGTGGCATGCATCAGGACTTCATTCCTTTTTACTTCTTAGTAATATTCCATTGTTTATATAGGATCACATTTTGTTTAGACATTTACCTGTTGATACTTGACTTTCTTCCACCTTTTCGCTCTTATGAATAATGCTGCTAGAAGCATTTGTTTAACAAATGTTCCAGCTTTCATTTCTTTTAGGTACACACCAAGAAGTGGGGTTGCTGGGTCATATGGTAATTCTATTTTCAACTTTCTAAGAACTGCCAAACTCATTTCCACAGTGACTGCACCATTCTACAGTGCCATCAACAATGTGTATGTGTAAGGGATTCTGTTTTTCCATGTCTGTGTATCCTTGTACCCTTGTTAGCACTTAATATATATATATTTAAATAATAGTTATCCTAGTGGGTGTGAAGTGGTGTCTCATTGTGGGTTTGATTTGCATTTCCCTATTGTCCAATGATGTTGAACATCTTTTCCTATACTTATTGGCTGTTTGTAAATATTCTTTGGAGAAATGTCTATTCAGTTGGGTTATTTGTCTTTTTGATGTTGAGTTGTAGGGGTTCTTTATATATTCTGGATATTAAACCCTTATCAGATATATGGCATGCAATTATTTTCTATTCTGAAGGTTGTCTTTTCACTTTTTTGTGTGTTCTTTGACATACAAAACAAACATTACTTCTTATGCTTGCGTGTGTGTGTTTGAGATTTTAAATGGGAAGAAGGATGAGGCTGGTTCTGAGGGCAAAGTACCACTTCCAAGTTGAAGAAAGGCTAGGAGAAAATAGGGGTGAGAGCATGGCAGAGGTAGGGGGAATGGGGTGAGAGAATTGGTTGTTCTCTGATCCAGAAAGCATTAGCTCCAAGAACCATTTTTCCTTAAGTGAGATAAAATGCAAAGGGAATTAGGTCTCAGTTTTCCTTTCCCTCTTTAGGAGATTGGAGCTGATTTTTAAAATGAGGTTGGGGAGGGAAGTGGGGTTTGGAGAAAGAAAGTGAAAATTGTTTTCTAAAGCTCTCTTTGCCAAGAAACTCTCCAGAGAGACGGTTCAGAAGGGAGGGTATGCCAAATCTGACTAGCAACAAGCCCCAGAATGATTAACTTGTTGACCAACACATTATTTCTTTCCTTATTGCCCTGGTCACTCCCTCCACCCCTGTTCTCCACCCCAAACACCTTTTTCTTTCTTTTTTAAAAAAATTAACTTATAAGTATTACAAGTGAATGGATGGGTAAAAAAAGCAAAGCAAAGCAAAACAAAGTAAGCAGATGATTTCAATCTACAATTATTTGCCAGTTTATAGTTTTAGATTTATTTATATGATCACTTCATCTGTTTTCCATTGAAAGCCTTCTTCTCCTGCCACCCCTCCGCCTTGCTTAGTTCCTCAACCTCCCACCCACTCATGACTCGAAGCAGAACAGGAGAATGGAACAACACAACTGGATTTAGAGAAGGGAGAAGGGCAGCTTTAGCTGACTCGAGAGGTTTGGCATGAATAAATTCCTGGCCTTTTTCTTCTGCAGATTTTTTATGATGTTGTTTTTATGTTTGTCAAGTTTAAAACTAAAGATGCTTTGCTGTGGAAGGCACAGAAAGTTCAACTTTGGGCATGCATTTACTGAGTACCTGGTATATCAGACCTTGAGCTAACTTTGGGGGATGCTGAGAAAGTAAACGAGCACCTCTATCTGCAAAGAGTCTTGTGTGTGCTTTGGGGTGCTATTGGGAGTCTGGCTTCTGGGGAACGGGGAGGGATTATGGGCCAGGGAATAGGTGAGTAGAGGCGCCCCAAACTGACAATTAGTTGGAGGCAGGCTTTAAAGTGGTCTATGATAAGAGTTATGAACACTGTGGAAGGGGTAAGGTGTTCTGTCTGCTTCACAGATGGGGTGGCATTTTTCTAGACCTTGAAGGCTGGCTAGGACTTTAATAAGCAAGGAAGGGAGAGATGAGTCTTGATGACCAAGGGCACAGCAGGGGCCTGGGTGCAAGAGACTACATGGAGACCCTGGGAGTGGCTGTGTCTGGAAGATGCATAGAGGTGACACAGCTGTATCAAATCATGCACGTCTGGGTGTCCCCTATGAAGTTTGGGGCTTTTTTTTTGCTGTAAACATCAGAGAGCTGTTAGGGGTTTTGGGGAAGGGTTGCGATAGAATTACTCTTGTGTGTTTGTGTGTGTGTGAGTGTGTGTCTTGTTTTGCTTTTACTTTTTAATTTTCAGAGTCTTTTTAGGAACTGTTAGGCAGCCTAACTCTGGGAAGTGTTAGGCTTTATCTGTCTTCTTTTTCTTCTCTGTTCCTGCCTGGCTCGGCATCTTCTTGTGCTTCTGTTAATGAAGTGTGGCAGTGCAGGCGCCTAGGAGCTGGTGTGCAATCTCAGAGCCGACCATGTGCATGTTCTTCACCGTTTCCCATCCTTTCTCCCCTCCCTGTCTTTTCCTCCTCCTCCTTCTCTATCACCACCCCCACCACCAGCAGCAGCACTCCCCTCCCTAAAATAAATAAACCAGTCACTCCAAAAGGTTCCAAGCACATTAGTCACATATCCCAGAAGTTTAATACAGAATTATTTTGACAGCGAGAACAAGAAGTGTTTTCTAGTTGAACGCACAGAACTTGCTTATTCCAACTGGGCTTTCTGCCGCACAGACAGATGATATGTTTTTTAGATGGATCGGCTGCGCAGGAGACTGCGTCGCTTCCCTTGGATACATGACAAACTGCTCGCTCCCAAAAGTGGTTGAGGAGAAGTGAAAGAAGAGAGAGAAAAGAATGAAATCGAGCCCTTATTGTGAACATAACTTTCTCACTAATAACTTCAGTAAGTCACAAAGAGATTTCTTTGCATTTATTTATATAGCTGCCTCTGTAGCTGTGAAGTCCTTTTTGAAACCCAAGCTCACGCATATTCGAGAAGACGAGGGCAGATCGAGTTATTGCAGTGCGGGTGGCTCTCGAAGCATTCCAGTCGAATAGCTCTTCCAGAAATATTCCTTGACTCATTTATTTAGCACTTTCTATTGCAGTTTCTAAGCCGATTAAAGAACTCTCCCTGCCCTGTCACCAGACTACTCTAGAGCTGATATAGATCGGCTTTTCCCTGTTTGGCAGGTGGAAAGATGAAGGATGAAAAGCCGAAGTCACTTGTCACCCATGAGGGACTTTTACCTGACGTGCCAAAGCAGGGTCTGAAAGGTCAGAAAAAGAATACAAGTATGAGTTCTCCTCTTTCCAACCTTTGCCCTTCTCCTCCAAGGTCTTACCACTATCCAAGAAGACCTTTTCTCAGGGGCAGCTCCCCTGGGTGTAAAGTCATTTCTGACCCGGAAGTGACCATGGTGGAGAGAAGAAAAGGATGTTCGAGACCAAGGATACCTATTCCTTCTAGCTCCCACGAACCTTCACTGCTTGCATCTCAAATCCTTTTGGAGATTTTCAGTCTTTTAGGGAGTGGTGGGCTGGACTGAACTTCTCAAATTGTAGTGAGCACTCTCAGGAGCTTTCTTAACTTTTTCCAGTTGTTTCTTCTTACTAGCCTCTTCATTCCCAGGCCTTCCTGTAAGAAACCTGTCTGTGTTGTGGACGCTAACTGGCTCTGTGACTTTTGACAGCGAACCTTTTGGGTCTTAGTGTTTTCAGATGTTTTTCCTTCATGGAATCCTTTTTTTTTCCTTCTTAGCCCTCATGAAATCTGATTTGGAATCCCAATATACGAAATAACTAAAGTGTCAGTGCTGGAAGAAACAGTGCTAGGTTTCCACCTGGAGCCAAGCTCTCTCTCCAGAACTCTGTGCCTCTGTGGATCCCACTTGGAAAACCACTGTATTAGAAGCTCTCCAAGGCCCCTGGCAGGCCTGGTGACCAGTGGGTCTACCCACTTGCAGAGCTTTCTGCCTCTTTGTGTACCTCTCAAGGTTGAGAAAGTGGCACCTGTACAGACCAGGAGGATAGGCCCAGTAGAGACTTGAGCCTTGCCGGTTTCTTTACACTGGCTTTGATTCTCCTTGTGATAAAAGCCTTTTAGCTTGCTGACTTCACATGAATCTTCTCAGCAGGACTTAGACCCCAGGCCCCAGGCCTCCTCACCTGTGCCTGGGCTTGTACAGCTGGGCAGGCCATGGCCCACACTTCATTATTATTAATTGCACTACACTGAGCAGTAGTCTCAGGAAAGCCTTGCCAGGCTAGTTGGGGCTCTGACCCTATAATCTCTGTCTTAGGAATAAGTATGAGAGGAATAATATTGGGTTCAGGCTATTTTTAAGTAAATCTTTTTTTTTTTTTTTTAAGTGCTGACTTTGGTCTTTATGAGGAAGGCAAAGCATGGGCCATCTCTCATTTCTCCACTGATATTTATTCAGCACCTACATTCACGTGACTCTCTTCTGTTCTCCAAAGAAGCTTCTGACGTTTATGATCATACTTCACATTTTTTTTGCAGGATGGTTTCTAAAGAACTTTCCCAGCTCAGACCTCATTTAAACCTCACAACAACTCTGAAGCAAAGGAGACTCAGTGCAGTTGTACATGGATGCCAAAGTTAAAAGTTAATCTAGGAATTGCGAGGATATGAACCTTAGGCTCGCTGACTTGTGCCATGGCACCAAACCACCTCTTCACTTCATTCTCTGTGTAATAGGAATTATGAATGAACACACTATTAGCAGTTACTATTAAGTGCTTGCTAATATGTCAACACTGTGCTAGGTAGGCACTTTGTAAAAAGCCCATTTGATCTCTTCAGCAGCCCTATAAGGTAGAAATGGTTACGTTCAGAGTGTAGATGAATCGGTAGAGAAATAGAATAAATAACTTGCTCAAGGTTCTACTTCAAAGAATTGATGGACCCTGGTTCTAACTAGGACTGCTTGCATCCAGAGGCCTTTCAAGTATGGGATATGATCCCAATCCGTCATCAGTCCTCACAAAGAAGTTGAAAAGTCCACTCTTTAAAATAAAGTCTGTGATGACTACATGCTACTGTGAAGGCTACAAACTGTTAGGTCTTAGCAGATAGCCCTGTTCGCTGTTTGCTCTTGGAGGCCATAGCGAGGTTATGTAGTCCCTTCAACCTTCTTTTTAGATTTTAAGTGCACAATGAAATTATGCATCCTCAGCCCTATTGAACTGTTTCCCTTTGGGCAAGTCATTTCTATTCTTGGCACCTTGGTTTCCCCTTCTAATGAAACTGCTGTCCTATCCTGCACTGAACATTTTATCCTTCTAAGATTTACTTGTCTAGGGAATGTGCTTTTTGAATTCTCTTTGTATAATTCTTCTCAAAAGTATTATTTGGGATTATAGCTACTTAATAAATCTTATTTTAAAGTTGGAAAGACACTTGTATATTATCTCCCTTTTCAAAGGTATTTTCTGCTCCTGAAATGGAATTTGCAAAAGTTTTAAAGTCAGATACCACTTGGAGAACTAAGTCTTATCGAGAAAGATGAATGCCTAATACATGTTCTCATTGGCTAGCTGGCTGTGTTTTAATTTTTTTTTAGCATCAGTTTTTTCTTTCTAATGCCTATGGCAAAACAATCCCTCTCCCCATAAATACATGCATACACATATACACAAACATGCTGCTTCAGTAAGTCATGCATGGTTATGCCTGCTATTTATTGATTTTGAGAGAGACATGTTATTTCATGTTACTCTTAAACGAGTAACCAACCTAAGGAGTTAACAAATGACTAGTGACTACTTTGTCTATTGATGCTAACTCTCCCACTATCACTAAAATACAAACATAGACACACTTCTTGAGAAAAAAGCCCCCCTATATTTGTTAAACTTGCCACCTTCCCCTCAGAATCTGGTTAGCATACTTTTGGGTGAGCAAAAGAAAAATGTTCTTCTCTGTGCTAAGTTCAGGGTATGAATCAATTCTCCCTGCCTTTTGCATTTTAGTAAATGTTTCCTAGATGGATTCATCGAATTTCCAGTAAAGACAAACAGCTCAGAAATCAAATTGCATTCATACCGGAGGCCTGAGTTCTCTGACCCAGGCTTGAGAGCTCAGTTCCATATATGGCAAAAAGAGGAACAGAAAGAGGGAGTTGAGGGAGAATACCAGACATACAAGGCATTCCTAAGAAATGTGCCTTCACAACTGAGAAAATAAGACCCTCATTGGTTTCCATCTTATGTAGAACATGAACTTTGAAGTTTTGAGAGAGAAGCTTATGTTCCAAGCATCTGCCACAGGGAACAGTTTATTTTCCCTTTTCTTTTTGGTCACATGTAGGCTTAATTTGGAGTCAGTGTTCAAGTCAATGGTAGTGTAGAATAAGGACAAAAAATTATTCTTGCAATCAGTAGATGTGGGTTCTTAGCCCAAATTGCCTGCAGTCCAGCTGTGAAATTTTCTCTCTCTCTCTCTCTCTTTCTGCTGCCTCCTTCCCCCATCCTCTCCCTA
>JAQZBX010095526.1:0-11905 GCA_029593785.1 Cabassous unicinctus
TTTGTGAGAAAGTATATTCCCAAATTCTTATTCTTTGTAATGAGCCAAGATAGGCTCTGTTGAAACCACCTAGGAGCATACTACAATATCCTTTCCCTGTTATGATAATAATCTTTTTTTTTTTTTTTCTTTTTTAAGGTACCGGGCTTGGGGATTGAACCTGGGACCTTATAAGTGGGAAGCCAGCGCTCACCACGTTTGTTTGCTTGTTGTTCGTTTTTGTTTCTAGGAGGCACCAGGAACTGAACTTGGGACCTCCCATGTGGGAAGCAGGTGCACAACCACTTGAGCTACATCTGCTCCAATAATAATCTTTTTTTTTTAAAGATTTATTTTATTTATTTATTTATTTCTCCCCCACCCCTAGTTGTTTGTGCTCGCTGTTAGCTCTCTGTGTCTGCCCGTCTTCTTTTTTTTAGGAGGCACTGGGAACTGAATCCAGGACCTCCCATATGGGAGGGAGGAGCCCTATTGCTTGAGCCACCTCCTCTCCCTGCTCGTTGTGTCTTTCATTGTGTTTCCTCATGTGTCTCCTCACTGTGTCATCTTGTTCATCATCTTGTTGCATTAGCTCGCCACACCAGCCCATTGCACCAGCTCGCTGTCTTGCTCGTCTTCTTTAGGAGGCACTGGGAACTGAACCCGGGCCCTCCCATGTGGTAGGCGGATACCCAACTGCTTGAGCCACATCGCTTCCCTCTGATAATAAACTTTTAATTGCAAACTTCTGTCATGTCTCTACTAAGGCTTCTCTTCTTCAAACTATCCTCAATTACTTGTCTCTCCTTCCTAAGACTTGGTTCCAAGTCTCTCACCCTGCCAGTCGCTATCTCCTAGCAACTCTAAAATACAAATACACTATTTCTCAAACTGTACTTCGGAATATTTGGTGTTGCATTCATAGTTATTTCTTTTAAAAAAACTTAAAAAGCTGGGTATGGCAATTGGATTCTATAGCCAAATAAATTTGGAAAATGTTAGTGTAGTTGTTCATGTCATTCCTGACTTCTTGTAATCAGAAATGAACAAGTTCTCAATTATGATTCAGCTAATTTTAGGTATGTTAAATAAATAGTGATTAAATTATTTATTATTATTTTGATTCATCATTTTCTAGCTGCTAATTCAGCCTAAGATGGTATCAGTCTTTGAAGCAACCATATCACAGCGTGCACTCAGCTGTAACTTGTCAGATAGGTCCCCTCCCCATTAACTGCTATCAGTTCAGGTCCTCCCTCATCTTGTGCTTTTCTAGAGTCTGTTATTTTACTAGACTTGTATAAAGTACAGGAACTAACATCTGTTTATACTATTTTTCATTTCCAAATATTGTACATTTTACATAGAATTTAAGTCTTAAAGTCAGCCTGTGAAATGAAAATTCCCTAAATATTTTTCAGATATATGGAATGTTGACACTTTAGTCCATAGAAGGATTACATTTAGAAGTTAAATTATTTAAAACTTCTGTTCCTTGGAACACTTAAGCAAATTTAGAGATTCCAACTCACTAGCTCTTCCATTGTGTCTTCTTTGTTTTTTATAGATGATTTTTTTCAGTTCCTCCATGGTTTCATTAGTAAGCATTTCTCTGAGGACCTCAATTAATACTTTAATTTCTTTCTTAAGGTTGTCAATGCATCCACTTTCCCCAATCTGCCTGGCCAAATTGACAATGCATTTGACTTTTTCAATGGTCAGAAAACCCTTAAAATCATGCTTATGTTCTTTCATAGGATTCAGGCTTGATGGTTTCATGCTCGATTATTTTCACTGTGAAATGTACCAAAAACTGAGATCCAATGAGAGAGCACATTCCTCTTTCTTCCTTCACACCCCTTCTCAGTTCAAGAAAGTGCTAGACTGTTAATACTGTTCTCTCACTCTGTCTCTCCCCATCTCGCTCTAGCACTGTCTGGCTCTGTCTTTCCTTCTCCCTTCACCCCACACACTCATTTTTTTTCTGATTACATATTATTGTCTTAGTTTCCATGAGCTGCTATCACAAATACCGCACAGTGTATTGGCTTAAACAATAAGCATTTATCGGCTCACCATTTTCAGAGGCCAGAAGTCCAACATCAAGGTATTATTAGATTGGCAAGGTTTGCTTTCTCCCCAAAGACTTAGCATTCTGGTGCTGGCTGCCAACGATCCTTGTTGTTTCTTGGCTTTTCCACTGACTTCCTGCTTCTATCTCTTTATAAATCCTCCAGTAATCTGGATTAAGACTCACCCTAAATAATTGGAGCCACACCCACAGGAATGTGAATTAAGATTGAGAACTTGTCTCATTTGAGGTGCATAATTCAATCTACCACACATTTAGCTGAATTCTTATAAGTTGAACAGGTATGATATAGCTGTGGTACATGTATTTCTTGCCCTTTCTAGCCATATATTTCCTCTCTAAAATTTTTTGAACTAGATAACCTATCAAGTTTCTTTCAGCATTAAAATTCTGTGATTCTAATTTCGAGTTTGGTTATGCAGAAAAAAAAATAATTGCTGATATTTGTGTGGTACTCTAAAGTTTAGCATTTGACAAGTATTTCATTTGGTCTTTAAAATTATACCGAGTTAGAGGGAAGAGTTATTGTGCCCATTTTATGGATGAGGAAACAAAGTGACAGATCTAGTGATTTGCTTAAGGTCCTCAATCTAGACAGAAATCCAGAAATCAGAACTTAAATACAGGTGATTTTATTGTTTTTTTTAGCTCTAGTTCCCATTTCAAGTATATTTGGTATGACTTCTTCATTTGTTTTCCTTTTTAAATGATGCAAACTGTACTTATTAGTCCATTTTAGAATTCCTTAGTGATTACATAGAGTTTGCCTCTCTGAAACTTGTTGTTTTCATCTTTGACAGTTCTTAATGCAGATACATCCATATATACATATATATATATATGTATATATGGATGTATATATACAAACACACACACATATATATACATACATACAAATATAGTATAAAGCAAATATGAATTTTAGATAATTCCTATTTCTTACTTTTTATTATGACTTTTTTTTAAACAATTTATTGAAGTATATCATTTTTACATGAGCATACATAAACTATAAGTGTTCGGTAAACATCGTGATCTTACAAAACAAACATGCATAACATCACACAGGGCTCCCACACATCACCCCCCACACATAAACACCCTGCATTGCTGTGAAGCATTTGTTAACAAAACATGAAAGAACATCACCAAAGTATTACTACTAACTATAGTCCGTCTCTTCCTCCCCTATACATTTTTTTTAAGGATTTATTTATTTATTTACTTTTATCCATTTTTATACCCCCTCACCCCCGTTTTTGCTGTTTCTGTGTTCATTCGCTGGGCAACTCTCTGTGTCCGTTTCCTGCCCTCCTCATCCTTCTCCTTCTGTCTTCACTGGGAGTCGATCCTCAGAATCTCCAATGTGGGAGAGAGGCGTCCTACCACCTGCGCCACCTTAGTTCCTGATTTTTCAGTGCATCTTGTCTTGGCTCTCCCTTGTGTCACTCTCCTGCTACGTCATCATCTTGCTGCATGGCTCTCGGGGTCTGGCGGCGTACCACACAGGGCCTGGTGGCCCACGCACCTTCTATATTTTTCTATTTTTTTATTTTACCGGGAGGTCCCAGCGGTCGAACCCAGGTCCCTCCATATGGGAGACGGACGCCCAACCACCCGAGCCACATCCATCCCCCTGCTATATCTCTTAAGATTGACCAAAGATACCTGGAGTTACAGTCATTTCCCATACAGGATGGTCATATAATAAATCAGGCTTGGTTTATCACCAGCATTCCAAAAACCAGACCTAGGGAGAAAAACTAGGTCTGGGGACACATGCATGGTTTCTAATATAGCGAATTTTTAGCCTACCCTGATTATCACAAAATCAGGACAGCAAGAATATTCTCAGTATTATGACTCTTAACCATCTGATTACATTAGCCGGTAATTCTTTTCAAATTTATTTGAAATTTTAAAAATCCGTTTGGGTACTTTGGCTAGAGCTCAAGAATAGTATTCAAAGTTCTAAGAGTAGAAATATGAAATACTTTATTACTTGCATATTATTTTGTTCTGTATTATATCAGATCATATTTGTGGAGCACACTGTATCCTTTTCTTGTTTCCTCCTTAGTTTGCTTACTCTTAGCATTCTTACAGGAGAAGAAAAATCATTTAATTTCTGATGACTAATGCACCCTCTCCTGTGCCATTTTTTTCAATCTGCTCTGTCACTCACCTTATTCTAAGGTCTTGTGGTTCCTTGTGTGTCCTTCTACCACCTGATTCGCATGCAGTCCCCTTTGCCTAAAAGTGTTCTTGCTTCTTGCTCCCTTGGCCTAATTTTGCTCATTCTTCAGATCTCAAATACACCCTGACAACCATACCCCCTCCCCTCCCATCCAGGTTTCTTATTATAGCTCCCTTGGCTTGTAACTTTCTTTCATAGTTTGTTTCTCAGTTTTGAAAGTATGTATTTAATTATACATGTAATCACTTAAATTATGAGTTTCTCTCCTAATAGAGTATAATTCTCGTAACTGTAGAAACCATTTTGCCTGACATGTTAAGTGCTGAATAAATCTTCACTATCAAAGTGGCTAGCCGTGTTATCATTTATTGTCCTATGATGAGTTTTTGCTATAATCTAAAATAAATGACACTTTTAATTAAGTTACAGAAACCACACTTGTGGGATGGCAGTCTTCTAACCCAATGGTTTATTCACTCCCAACTCTGTTTTCTTTTCTACCTGTTTTCTTTCATGACACTTCACCTTTTATTAGCATATTCTCTGTCTCTATTGTAGCTTAGTAACCAGCCTCCCTTAAAAGTCCTCTAATAAGTAAGCAAACTAAGGAAGAGGCAAAAAAAAAAAAGTAATACTAAGCAGTTTGCTCTATACATAGTACTGTATCATTGTGGTTTTTTGCCTTAACAGGATACAAACTGGCATTTAATTACTTAAAAGGGAAAAGATATGTGGATGCAATTGACGTATGTCACCAGGTAAACTCTTATGTTTAGATTTCTTTAAGTTTTTCAGATGCACAACTTTCTACTTTCAATTAATATCAAAATGAATCATGCCTGTGGTAGACGTTATAAATACGTCAAAATGTATTCATAGATAGAGGATGTAGTATTTTGGTTAAGTGATTTATCAGATAACACTCAGAGATTATCAGTTTTCAAAATTTAGAAAACAACAAAGTTTATTTAACTCAAACGTGTTTTTAATTTGGGCTCAATTAATAAAATTCTTACGTTTAAAGAAAGAAGCTGAGGGAGAAGCATGTTAAATAAAATTTGACCTTTAAGTCAGAAAATATTTGAGGACTGTATAGGTTCTCCAGGTCACTGCTCTGAATAGAAATTCTTATAAATGTGTCTGTGTCTGGGCTTTTAGTGAAACCAGATTTATAAATTAGAGATTAAAGGTTGTTCAGCAACTTAGAAGTCATTCCATTATATTTCTCAATACCCCTACTAAAATGACAGATATTTAAATTGCAATTTTATAATTTATAAATGATCTTCATATATACATTGTTTTATTGATACTGCACATAAAGCATTGTACTAAACATTGTGAGGATCTCCAGGAATGTAGAAAAGAATTATGTAGTGTCCCTTATCCTAGAGAGCTGTGGTCAGCATCATTACAGTAAATGCCTTAGTGATTGCTGTCTATTGAAGGGTCTCTCTGTAAGATGTTTCTCTTTAAGGTTAATGTTTACATTAATGTAAGTTTATGCACTGGAATCATTTGTGGATTTTTTTAAAAAAATTATTATCTCCCCACCCTTGGATTCAGTAGGCCAGGAAATCTGTGTGTTTCAAAATGGCTACAGGTAAATCTGATGTACTACTGGTTAAAAACCACTTCCTATGGATTTGATAAATATCTTTCATAAATAGCTAAATTATAAAAATATTTTAAATCTTTAATACATAATTGTTTTCTGCAACTTATCTATTAAGGATATATATTTGTTATATTTTCCACTTGTGGTTTTCATATTCTACTGTCCTCATCTAATTACTATTAATATAAATAAGTCACCATACCATAATTCAGATGTCACCTTTAAAATGTGTTATTGCATTTGTCATAATATTAGTGCAATGAAATCTCAACTGTAATGCTCGTTTCTCGTAAGTTTTCTAACTCCCTTGTTCACAATAACTAATTACAAGTTCTTGTTTTCTTTTCCATTTTGTAGGTTCTTGAAGCACATCCAACCTATCCAAAAATCAGGAAAGATATACTTGATAAGGCCCGCACATCTTTAAGACCTTGAATATTGGTGGGTTTATCAGGACAGGGAAGGAATCTGACTTTGAGTTCTTCCAGTTCAAAATATGTTTGAGTTAATACTTTGTGACAAAGGTATACTTGCCTTTCTCCAGCAGAGGCTGCTCTTGTATATAAAGAAAAGAGCTATGTCAAATCCATGTTTTCTAATAGAGGAAAAGTTGAACAATGGTTGGTCTGTCTTTTGATTAGGTACAGATTTGGTGTCACTCCACAGTTGTAAAGACTATAACTCATTTTTATAAAGCATATTTTGTTAAAATCTAGTTAAATATAATCCCGTATCTTATTAGTTGTCTATTTCATGAAATATATTTAAAATGTTATTGTTTTCTGTTAAAATTTTTGTATTATTTTACTTGTTGCAAAGGTTGGGATAAATCTTGTAAATAATTCACAAAAAAGAGAAATACATATTTTAATAAAGATTTTATAATTTTATGGTTTGTATTCTTCTTGGAAACAAAAAGACCTGGTAAGTTTTGCAAAATCAGCATAAAGCTACCCATACAAGTACTGCAATGTTAGTGGGTAGTATTGTAGACAATGTAACTTTCTTAGAAAATTTTTTTCAGAAAATTATAAAGATGGTAAGTTTTCCTGCCTTTTTTTTGAGCTCATTCTTCATGTTCTCAGTACCACCAGACAGCCTTGATGCATCCATGCTGGAAGACTCATCTTAGAAAATAATCGATACCTGAAATCAGTTTAAATAGGTGAACCCTTTTAGCAATATTTATCCTTAGCCCAGAAGACACTGTATCATCTGCTAGATGGAAAGAAGGGGGGTGAACAATACTTTTGTTCAGCAGGGACTCACAAAGCACACCATAAGAAAGCAACTGTTTACCCAACCAAGCATAATTCTCTCTGACTGTAGCAGCTCTCATCCTTTTACACTAAGTTTAACCTAATCTAATTAAAGTTATTTAATATTGTTTTTAATTTTAAGGATTTTGTCTGCTTGTTTTTCCAGTTTTCTTTAACATATAGTAAACAGTCTTCAATTTCATTTGCATTTGCAATAAACATAGGGTATTTTTTTAAGTCACTGCTTTTTAAAAGCCACCTGTATTTTATTTCTACTGAGCTGTATTTTTTGTTTCTGGTCACTTTTCTTATTTTCTAAAATCCAAATTATATGATATAGAATTCTCATCATTCTATTTTCCACCTACATTTTATAGCATTTCACAAAAATGTTAAGTAATAAGAGCATTTATGGGACATTTCAGAGTTTTTAAAACACTCTCACATGCCTTATTACATTTGTTCCGTACAACCCTATAATATAGGTATAATTATCCCTGTTTGCAGATCTGGAACTTTGACAAATTATATCGCTCCTTAATTCAGGAAAAAAAAATCTTTTAGCCTGAATGGACATTTTAAGGACCAGCGTGTAACAGAATGCCATAGGTAGGTCCAATGAACTTGCATCTTGGGATGCTAGAATCATAGAAATTGGATAGATAAAGTGTAGCATCTGTTCTCCCAGCAAGACTGACTTTGGGGGAAATGAGCCAACCTTTCCAAATCATTTTTCCCATCTGTAAAATGAGGGTTTGTTCTTTTGGTTAAGCAACCATTTATTTTGTACTTGCTGTTTGTTAGATGCTGTTCTGGGGACCTTTCTTATATTATATCTTTTAATTCTCACCCATTCCCAGTTTTTAGACGAAAATGAGCCCCAGACTAAACGATTGGCCCAAGATGACTGAGTAAGTGTCAGAACCTGGATTCCACACTGACCCACCCAACTTCAAAGCCTATGCGCTGCTTCCTATATTTAGATGTGTTCCATAATTGAGATAATAGGTCTGAAAAATATTCCCTGTCTACATCTGGCTAGCACATGAAACTAATACCTGCTCTTGCCTGAAATTTTATGACAGAGATAGCTATATAATGAAGAACAAAATGAGCTGAATGGACTGAACAGTTCTTACAAGTAGAAACTATCAAAGGGAAGACTAAGTGAGGAGCAGTGGAGTTTAGCAATTAAAAACAGATTTGAAGTCAGACTGGCCTGGTTGGCTCTACCACTTCTTTGATGTTTCATCTTTGCCAAATTACATAGGCTCTCTGAGCCTCCGTTTTCTCATCCAGAGGGAAGGATATAAAGACAATACTTGCCTCAGGTTGTGACAATTGATTGATAGACACCTATAAAACCTATAATGAACCTCATTCATTTAGGCCCTTAGTAAATAGTAGCTCTACTTATTTATTACAGGTGGAGCTGGGCCAAGTAGTATTACAACTGAGAAGAATCTTCACAGATGAGGAGAAAAGGCAGTCACCCTAGGAGATTCTCATTCATTCTCATTCTCTTGTTCACACTCGCTTGCTCACACTCTTAAGCATTATGTTATACTCGACATGCATCATCTCATTTCATCTACCTTGAATACTTGTGCCCAACCCTCTGCCTGGAATTCTCTCCCTCTTCCCCTTTCCCCACTTGCCCTCCTTCGTGTCTCTAAGCTTCCTCCTCCAAGCTTGCTCTTTCTTTTCATTCAGATATCAGTTTAGTACCACATCCTCAAGCCATCTCTAAGTTGAAAATCTAAAGTAGGCATCCTGTCATTCTGTGTCATATCACCATTTTTTTTTTATTCTCTGCTTAGCATTTATTACTCTCGTGTCTTTCTTGGACACTTATTTATTCATTGCTTGCCTCACTCTAAAATGTAAACTCAGTAAAGACAAGAACTACTATATTCTCTATACCTAGAAGAATGCCTGGTACCGAGAATAGATGCTCAATAAATATTTATTGAATTAACGGAGACTCATAACAGCCTTCTGCTATATCTACTGTTAGTATCCCCACTTTACAGATGTAGACAGTAAGGCTTGGTTTAAGTGACATGTCCAAGGTCACACATGGGGAAACTGGAATTCAAACTAGGCAGTCTAATTCCAGACAGCTCTCAAGGAATTGGTGTTCATGGTTTGTTAAATGAGAGTCCGGGGCCTACCCTCAGGATGAAGAGGGAAGGGGCAAACAGGAATGAAAGAATTGTAGACCTAGGTCTCTGATAACCCCCTCATAGGAAGGAGGTGGTTATAAGTTTAACGTACTTCTGACCTTAAACTAGCAAATATGGTGATCTGGATTCCAAGGGGAGATAGCCATCTTCCCTAGGAGTCAACAACTCAGAGCAATTCTGGGAGCATTGTATGCACGTGACAGCTGAGGAAGCTAGGTTGAACTTTGCGCTATAGTGCAAGTAGATAATGGACTCACTATGGAAAACAAAAGACCAGTTGGGAATCTGACAGGAGCTATTTTATTTTGAGACTTGAGATGATCATTGAATGGCTTTAAAACAGGATCATTTGACAGTGCTAGTGCCAATAAATTAGCAATTTTTATTTACAGGGAGGGTCGAAAAAGGTGCAAGGAAACCACCACATTCATGCGTTGCTGGCAGAAAGCTAGTGCAGCTTTCCTGAATGGCAATTTGTCAGTATGACTCAAAGAGCCTTAAAATTTTACATGCCCTTTGACCCAGGAATCCCGATTAAAGAAATGTATCATAGGAAGTATTCAGAAGTGTTCTCAATGTTTTGCAGTTTAAAAAAATTGTAACAGCAAAAGAAACGAAATACCCTAAATATCTAACGTAAGAGGGAATGATCAAATATACGAGGTTTATATAATAACTGTACTGCATTGCATACACCAGTGTCATCAGATACTTAGATTTTTAAATTTTTGTTTGTGTTTTTTTCCCTTCACTTTTTTAAAGATAAACAATTGCTAATATTCTCACAAAATAATACATGAAAAGGTAGGAAACATAGCGTACATATCATGCCTCAATTGTCCAAAACAAATAAATAGATTAGACACACAAAACCAGAAAATAATGTTCTTTGCCGACTGTTTAAATCTGTTTCCCCACCCCCCAGATGGCTCCCTCATCATTTGCTTGTTGTTGTTGTTTTTCTCTTCTTTTTTTTTTTGCTCCTTTGTGCTCGTTGTTTTTTGCTTGTTGTCTACTCGTCTGTTTTTTAGTTTAGGAGACACCGGGAACCAAACCTGGGATCTCCCATGTGGGAGGCAAGTGCTCAACTGCTTGAGGCACATCTGCTCCCCTTAAATCTGTTTTGTTGAGCAAAAAGGAGTTGAAAAACTAGACAAAATCTGGCATTCTTTCAACTCCTACTACCCCCACTTCCCTTCTAATTTTTCATAAAATGTAATCTGCTTTATGTCAGTTTCCAGAAGAAAACTGTTTCAAAAGCTGAAGATAGAGTAAAAAACTCCTCTAGAAAATGGCTGCCGTGGTAGCATGAGAACATAGGCGATATGCAAGAGTGGTCTTAAAACTGTGGCCCTTGCCAAATGAGTAAAGGGCACAGTTCTGCAACTAGAGAAAGAATTGAAAGTAAAACCAATTCTTTACACTTTTAGTCCATTGTCCTAGTGACCAAATTTTAATTATGATCCTGTCAATTTTAATAAATAAGCCAGTGGTAATGGCTGAAATTCTAAAGTCTACAAGGCGTGGGGATATAGTTTGCTGCACAAAGACCCAGCTAAGGGGAAGTTGATGGAGCCTGAAATCCAGCACTCCGTGTCTTGCACCCTGGAACTGGAGGAAGAAAGCCCCTTTTCCTAATTTGAGCAAAGCTTCCTCGTAGGTTAGTGGTAGCCTAGTAAATGAGAGGTGAACTGGAAATAGTACAGACATTTTTAGTAGGCTGAGCTGAGGGTAAGGAAGTAATAGAGCAATGGCTGAAAAGGGATATGGGAAGCTGTTTTATTGGGAGCGGAGGTGCTCTTTGTTTTTAAAAGTGGGAGCTACTTGAGCATCTTGAAATACTTATGGGAACAGCCAGTCCATATTGAAGTTATAAAAAGGAGATAAGGCAGTCATGAGAGGAAGTCCTGAGCAGGAACGGGTGGAGTCTAGGCGGATGTTTGGAGGGATTAGATCTAGGAGGAGGGATGTGTGATTTTTGCAGGAGAAAGAGGTACTATATGTAAAGGTGGCCTCAGGAGCCCTGATGCGAAATGGCTCCACTAGTTTTATGATAAATAGACTTTGACCTCAGGGCAGTACCACTCCTTCCTGTGCATGGAATTTTTGTCCTCTGTTTTCCTTGGGCTCTGAAGTATTTTTCACTTATTTCAGATTCCTGGTTGTGGTTGCTGGAACTATGCCTGCCAGATTAGAGAAGGGTTATTGTAACATAATAAATAATAATTATGAGCAAAAAAGTGCTGCCTACCTTCTAATACTCTTAAGAACCAGATGTTTTCTAGAAAACTGCTTTACTCTACAATCTGCCTTACAGTGCACACAAATGAATATGGCACAATGCCCATGAAAGCAATTTGATCTCATAAATGAGGAAAGCTGAGTAATGAGCAGGTCTAAATGTCTTCCTTCCGAGTGGGATAACCTTAGAGTCTATGGCAATCCTTAACTAAACTGTTTTCAAATAGTATATATGTTATTTTTATCTTTCTTCAAACAAATTCTTTTGGCAATGTAAAAAAGACTTTAAAAAAAAAAACACATAAGAGTATTTTAAGAAGGTAATTACTATTT
>JAQZBX010095527.1:0-11902 GCA_029593785.1 Cabassous unicinctus
CACAGACAGCAAGTGGGGGGGGGGCGTAAATACAATAAATAAATCTTTAAAAATATATATATAACTTGAATAATAGGATAAATGAGCTACACCAAGTAGACATATATGGAACATTGCACCCCAAAACAACAGGATATACATTCTTCTCAAGTGCTCATGGATCTTTCTCCAGAATAGAACATGTTGGGTGACAAAACATATCAATATATTTTAAAAGTTTGAATTTATACAAAGCACTTTCTGTAATAATGGAATGAAGCTAGAAATCAATAATGGATGGAAAGGGGAAAATTCACAAATATATGGAGATTAAACAACACTCTTAAGTAATCAGTGGGTCAAAGAAGAAATTTCAAGAGAAATCAGTAAATATCTCAAGAAGAATGAAAATGAGAATACAACATATCAAAACCTATGAGATGCAGCAAAGGCATTGCTGAGAGGGTAATTTACAGCCATCAATGCTTACATTAAAAAAGAGCTAAAATCAATGACCTAACTACATGGGCTGGAGAAACTAGAAAAAGAACAGCAAACTATTCCCAAAGTAAGCAGAAGGAATGAAATAACAAAGATGAGCACAGAAATTAATGAAATTGAGAACAACAACAACAAAATACCCACAGAATTAACAAAATCAAAGGTTGATTCTTCGAGAAGATCAACAAAATTGAAAAACCGTTAGCTAGACTGATATAGAAATAGAGAAGATGCAAATAATTAAATCAGAAATGAAAGTGGGAACATTACTACTGACCCCACAAAAATGAAATAGACCATTAGATGATACTATGAATAAACATATGCCAATAAACTAGACATTGTAGATGAAATGGAAAAATTCCTAGGAACATATGAACAACCTACACTGATGCTAGAAGAAATAGAAGACCTCAACAAATGCATCACAAAGAGATTGAAACAGTCATCAAAAACTTCAACATGAAAAGCCCTGGACCAGATGTCTTCACAGGTGAATTCCACCAATCATTCAAAGAAGCTTTAATTCCAATCTTAAACTCTTCCAAAAAAAAAAAAAATTGAACAGGAGAGAACACTACTAAACTCATTTTTTGAAGCCAAACATCACCTTAATACCAAAGCCAGATAAAAATATAATGAAAATGAGAAAATTATAGACCCATTTTTCTAATGTATATAGATGCAAAAATCCTCAACAACAAAAAACTTGCTAATTGAATCCAACAGCACATTAAAAGAATTATCCATCATGATCAAGTGGGTTTTATCCCAGGAATGAAAGGGTGGTTCAACACAAGAAAATCAGTGTAATACATCACTTTAATAAAATTAAGAAGAAAAAACCACATGATCATATCAATTGTCGCAGAAAGGACATTTGACAAAATACAGCATCCTTTCTTGATTAAAAACACTTCCAAAAGATAGGAGTTGAAGAAAACTTTCTCAGCATGATAAAGGCTATATATGAAAATCACACAGCTAACACTGTAGTCGATGAAAGACTGAAAGCTTTCCCATTGAGATCAGGAACAAGACAAGGATGCCCAGTGTCACCACTGTTCAATATAGTGCTGGAGGTTCTAGCTAGAGCAATCAGGCAAGAAAAAAAAGAAAAGGCATCTAAATAGGAAAGGAAAAAAGTAAAATTTGCACTATTTGTAGGTGGCATGTTCCTATACCTAGAAAGTACTGAAAAATCTATAACAAAGCCACTAGAGCTAATAAACGAGTCCAGCAGAGTGGCAGTATACAAGATTAATATGCAAAAACCAACTGTTTCTATACACTAGTAATGAGCAATCTGAGGCTGAAGTCTGCAAAAATTCCGTTTAAAATGGTGACTAAAAGAATTAAATATTTAGGAAAAAACTAAGCCAAGAATGTAAAGCACTTGTATTCAGAAAACAACAATGCATTCCACTGGACAGAGAGGAAGCATGCACTCTAGCAGGCACGTTCGCTTCACCCACCTTGAAGGGCTGCTTCACACTGGGCGCCAAGGTGCCCCTGGACAGAAAGGAAGCATGCACTCTCTAGTGGGCAGATTCAACCCATCTACCTTAAAAGGGCCACTGTACACTCAGCTCCAATGCCCCATGGAAGGAGGGGAAGTGCCCCCTAGAAGGAGGAGAAGCATGCACTCTCTCTGCAGGCATTGAGGGCAGATTCACCCTGCCCACCTTGAACAGCTGCTGCACTCTCGTCCCCAAGATGCTTCAGGAAGAAGAGGAACCAAGAGCAGTCTGATCACTCTCTCTCAAGACAGTACAGATAAAGTCACCTCACTCACCTGGGAGGGGGCAGCACAGAGGTGGCAGTTGATCAAAGAACTCAGATCACAGCTGAGAGCTGCACAAGAGTTTACTCCCAGGTAGGCTGGCAAACTCAGCCTCAACTATGCCCCCACAAGGAGCTAAGTCAGCTGAAATTAAAGGCAAAGAATAACCGTAGGGCAGCAGGGAACAACTGCAAAAGTGCTACCTGCTGGGTACTTTAGGAAAACCTAGATTTGGGGAGACATCAAAGAGAAGATTGGAGGCTTTTAGGGTCTCTTCTCCAGAGCACATTGGAATCGATTTACACTCCCTACATAGGACATGAGCCTGTTTTGACTGGGAAACTAGAGTTGGGAATGTTGTCTTCAGGGGGACACTGCTATCAAAATTAGACCTCCGGGAAAAAGCAGTGAGAGAAGACAAAAGGCATAGTAAAAATATGCAGAGGCAAATAAAAAACAAACAGAACACACTAATATCCACAGAGGAGTTAGAGAGGAAGCTTTAGCAAAAAGCCAACTGATAAGAAAGGTATAAGCTTAAGAGAGAAACTGAGCACAGAATAAACACATTTAAAAAATCAGATGCTGAGACACCAGCAAAAAATTACATGCCATACTAAGAAACAGGAAGATATGGCCCAGCCAAAGGAACAAATTAAACCTTCATGAAATGCAGGATTTGAGACAACCTAATCATAGGTATCCAAACAAATCTCCTTAATAAATTCAGTGAGTTTATCGGCCTTAGCACCATTTTGCTAGAAACCTCCATGCCATGAGAGCCAAAAGAAGTGAATGCACAGCTTGAAGCACAAAAGAAGAACAATGAGGCAGAGGTCCAAGTAAACTTAGTTATGTGCACACATGGAGACAAGGGGAGCAGAAATATGGAATGCCAGTGGCCCAGGATGCTGGTACAAGTTATTGACTGCATGCCACTGTCTTGAACTCTTCACAATGGACCTAGAACTTCCAGTGTCATCAAGCTTCCATGAACACCTCTGAGAGACCCACCTTGCTTACATCAAAGCAGTCCAGTTTGGTCCTTTGCCCTGGACTTGTGACATTCTAAACTGATTCTGTTTTCAATTGTGGCTGAGTGTTAACACATGTAAAATAAATCATCTCTTCTGCTGTCTTAACTGAAGAAGAAGAAAAAAAAATCAATGAGATGGCTAAAGAGATTAAGGATATTAAGAAGACACATGTTGAACACAAAGAAGATTTTGAAAGTTTGCAAAGAAAACTAACATCTTATGAGAATGAAAGACAATGGAAGAGACTAAAAATACATTGGAGCTTAAACTCATGGATTCTAATCAAATGTCAGTTTGGTTTTGTCACTGTTTCTTCTGGTAATTGGTTCCATTTGTAAAAGGAGTACTCTCATACTTAAGTACAGGAATCACATTAAAAATAAAAGTTCCATATTGTTTGGTGGGAAAAAAAAAATACATTGGAGGCATATAATAGATTTAAATTGGTTGAGGACAGAATAGTGAGTTGGAGGACAGAGTATCAGAGTTTGAAAAGACAGGAGAACAGAAAAAGAAAAGAATGGAAAAAAATGGAACAGGGCCTCAGGGAATTGAATGACAATGCAAAACACACAAACATATGTGTTATAGGTGTCCCAGAAGAAGAGAATGGAAAAGAGGCAGAAAAAAATATTTGAGGAAATAATGACCAAAATTTTTCCAACCCTTATGAAAGATATAAATATCAATATCCAAGATGGACAATGCAGCCCAACAGAATATATGCAAATAGATCTATTCCAAGACACCTACTATTTAGAATGTCAAATGCCAAAGATATAGAGAGAATTCTGAAAGCAGCAAAAGAAAAACAATTCATCACATACAAGGGACACTCAATAAGACTAAGTACTGATTTCTAATCAGAAATGATGGAGGTGAGAAGGCAGTGGTATGGTATATTAAAGTTCTGAAAGAGAAAAATTGCCAGCCAAAAAATCTATTCTGGCAAAACTACCCTTCAAAACTGAAGGTGAAATTAATGTCTTCACAGATAAACAAAAACTAAAAAGTATGTCACTATGAGACCAGATTTACAAGTGGTACTAAAGGAAGTGCTGCAACCTGAAAGGAAAAGACAGGAGAGAGAGGCCTGGAGAAGAGTGTAGAATTGAAGATTAAATACAAAAAGGGTAAAAAGACAGGTAATAGTAAAATAGGTCAATGGAAAGCGAAAAGATATAATGGATGAAGTAAGTAATGCCTTTACAGTAATTATGTTAAATGTCAATAGATTGAACTCCCCAATCAAAAGAAACAGACTGGCAGAATGGATTTTTTTTTTTTAATCAGCCATCTTTATAGTGTCTACAAGAGACTCACTTTACACACAAGGACACAAATAGACTGAAAGTAAAAAGATGGAAAAAGATATTGCATGCAAACAATAATCAAAAAAGAGTTGGAGTAGTGATACTAACATCAAACCAAATAGATTTTAAATACAAAACTGCTATAAAGATGAAGAATGACATATATACTAATAAAAGGAGCAATTCACCAAGAAGTTATAACAATAATAAATATTTAAGCACCTAACCAGGGTGCCTAAAAATACACGAGGCACACACTTGCAAAAGTGAAGAAGGGAATAGATGTCTCTAAACAGACACTTCAATACAACACTCTCATATTTGGATAGAACTGCACAAAGGATCAAAAGGAAACAAAGAACTTGAATAATATGATAGATGATGTTGCAGTTTGGCAGTTTAATGTAATTATGAATTCCAAAAATAGATATTGGATTATGCTTGTAAACTGGTCTGCTAATCTGGGCATGATTAAGTTATGATTAGGGCGTTGACTGGGCCACATCAGTAGGTGGGTGGGGGAATCAAATATAAAAGGCATGGTAAAGGACAGAAGGAGCAGTTTTGATGTTGGAGTTCTGGTGAGGAAGGAGAGAAGGCCCTGGGATAGAGACGAGCCATTCGCCTGAGAGTTCACAGCTGGCCTTGTAGAGAGAAGCAAAGCCTAGAGAGCCTCATAGTCTACAGCTGACCTTGTGGAGGAAACAGAGGAGCTAAGCCCGGAGAGAAACGCAGCCCCGGGAAGAGAGGAACCCAAGAAGCCTGAACCCTGGCAAACATTGGCAGCTGTCTTGCTCCAACACGTGGCAATGGGCTTTGGTGAGGGAAGAAACTTATGCTTTATGACCTGGTAACTGTGGACTTCTACCCCAAATAAATACCCTTTATAAAGACCAACTGACTTCTGGTATTTTGCACCAGCACCCCTTTGGCTGACTAATACAGATGACATAGAACATTGCACCCCAAAACAACAGGATATACATTCTTCTCAAGTGCTCATGGATCTTTTTCCAGAATAGAATATATGTTGGGTCACAAAACAGATGTCAATAAATTTTAAAAGGTTGAAATTATACAAAGCGCTTTCTGTGATCATAATAGAATGAGTCTGGAAATCAATAATGGATGGAAATGGGAAAATTCACAAATACATGGAGATTAAACAACATTCTTAAATAATCAGTGGGTCAAAGAAGAAATTTCAAGAGAAATCGGTAAATATCTCAAGATGAATGAAAATGAGAACACAACATAACAAAATCTATGGGATGCAGCAAAGGCAGGGGTAAGAGGGAAATGTAGCCGCTCCTACGTTTGTGAATTTTTTAAAGTCAAAGACCTGCAGGAACTAGAAAAAGGACAGCAAGCTAATACCAAAGTAAGCAGAGGAAAGAAATAAAGATTAGAACAGAAATAAATGAAATTGAGAACAACAAAAAAAACCCCAATAAAGAATATCTTCAAAACCAAAAGTTGGTTCTTTGAGAAGATCAACAAACCTTTAGCTACACTGACATAGAAAAAAGAGAGTAGATGGAAATAAATAGAATCAGAAATGAAAATGGGGGAAGTGGCTGTGGCTCAAGTGATTGAGTTCCCGCTTACCACATGGGAGGTCCTAGGTTCAGTTCCCAGTGCCTCCTAAAGAAGACGAGCAAGACAGCAAGCTGGTACAACAAGCTGGCACAGTGAGCTGATGCAACAAGATGGCACAAGAGACACAAGGAGGAAAAACATAATGAGAGCCACAACAATGCAGGGAACGGAGGTGGCTCAAGGGATTAGGCACCTCCCTCTCACATGGGAGGTCCCAGTCTTGGTTCTGGGTGCCTCCTAAAAGGAAGACAGGCACACAATGAACAGACAGACAATGAGCACAAACAAGGGGGGAGAAATAAATAAATAAATCTTTAAAAAAAAGAAAAAGAAAAAGAAAGAAATGAAAGTGGGAACATTACTCCTGACCCACAGAAATAGAAGAAATCATAGGAGGATACTATGAACAACTGTCTGCCAGCAAACTAGACAATGTAGATGAAATGGAAAAACTCCTAGAAACACATATATAACCTACACTGATGCTAGAAGAAATAGGACACCCCTACAAACCAATCACAAGTAAGGAGATTGAAATAGCCATTAAAAAACTCCTACAGATGAAAGGCTTCATAGGTGAATTCTATCAATAATTCAAAGCAGAATTAATACCAATCTTGCTCAAAATCTTCCAAAAAAATAGAACAGGAGGGAACACTACCAAACTCATTCTATGAAGCCAACAACCCCCTAATACCAAAGCCAGATAAAGATAACATGAAAAAAGAAAATTATAGACCAATTTCTCTAATGAATATAGATGCAAAAATCCTCAACAAAATACTTGCTAATTGAATCCAACAGCACATTAAAGAATTATACATCATAATCTAGTGGGTTTTATGCCAGGAATGTAAGGATGGTTCAACACAAGAAAGTCAACCCATAAAAAATAAAAAATAAAAAAAAATAAAAAAAGAAAGTCAACCCATGTAATACATCACATCACTAAACTGAAGAAGAAAAATCACATGATCATCTTGATTGATGCGGAAAAGGCATTTGACAAAATCCAACATCCTTTCTTGATGAAAACCCTCTGAAAGATAGGAACAGAAGGAAACTTTCTCAACATGATAATGTGCATATATGAAAAACCCACAGCTAACATTGTACTCAATAGAGAAAGACTGAAAGCTTTCCTACTGAGATCAGAAACAAGACAAGGATGCTCATTGTCACCACTGTTATCCAATCTTGTGCTAGAAGTTCTAGCTAGAACAATTAGGCAAGAAAGAGAAATAAAAGGCATCCAAATTGGCAAGGAAGAAGTAACACATTCACTATTTGCTGATGACATGGTCCTATATCTAGAAAAATCCAAAAGATTCACAACAAAACTACTAGAACTAATAAGTTCAGCAAAGTGGCAGGATACAAGATTAATACACAAAAATCAGAAGCATTTCTATAGACTACTAATGAGCAATCTGAGAAGGAAGTCAGGAAAAAATCCCATTTACAACACTAAAAGACTCAAATATTTAGCAATAAACTTAACCAAGGACAAAAGGGACTTGTATTCAGAAAACTACAAAACACTGCTAAAGAAACCAAAGAAGACCTAAATAAATGGAAGGACATTCCATGTTCATGGATTGAAAGACTAAATATCGTTAGGGTGTCAATTCTACCCAAATTTATCTACAGAATCAATGCAATCCCAATGAAACTTCCAGCAGCCTTTTTTCACAAAATTGGAAAGGCCAATTGTTAAATTTAGTTGAAAGAGTAATAGATCCCAAATGGCCAAAAATATTTTAAAAAGAAGAACTAAGTTGGAGGGCTCTCATTTCCTGACCTTAAAGCATATTACTTAGCTACAGTGGTAAAAAAACAAACAAACAAACAAAACAAAAAACAGCATGGTACTGGCATAAATATAGATGTGTTAACCAATGGAATAGAATTGATTGTTCAGAAATAGATCCTCAAATTTATGGCAAAGTAAATTTTGACAAGGCTGTCAAGCCCACCCAGCTAGGCCTAAACAATCTAATCAACAAATGGTGCTGGGAGAGCTGGATAGCTATATCCAAAAGAAAGAAGAATGCCTACCTCACACCTTATACAAAAATTAACTCAAAATGGATCAAGGACCTAAATATAAAAGCTACAACCATAAAATTCCTAGAAGAAAATGTAGGGAGACATCTTCAAGACCTGTGGTAGGTGGTAGTTTCTTAAACCTTACACCTAAAGGATGAGTAATGAAAGAAAAAATAGATAAATGGGACTTCCTCAAAGGTAAACACTTCTGTGCTTCAAAGGACTTTGCCAAGAAAGTGAAAAGGTAACCTACTCAATGGGAGAAAATATTTGGACATTGCAAATATTTTTGATAAGGGTTTGATATCCAAGTTATATAAAGAGATCATACAACCCAACAATAAAAAGACAAGCAACCCAATTTAAAAATGGGCCAAAGAATCAATAGACATTTTTTTCAAAGAGAAAATACAAATGGCCAAAAGGCACATGGAAAAAGTGTTCAACATCATTAGCTAGTAGGGAAATGCAGATCAAAACTACACTGAGATATCATTTCATGCCTTATAGAATGGCTATTATTACAAAAACAGAAAAGTGTAAGTGCTGGAGACGATGTGGAGAAATAGGAACACCCCCTCATTGGTGGGAATGTAGAATGGTGCAGCCTTTGTGGAAGACAGTTTGGTGGTACCTCAAGAAACTAAACATAAAACTGCCATATGATCCAGCAATCCTATTCCTAAGAATATATTCAGAAGAACTGAAAGCAAGGACACAAACTGACATTTGCACACCGATGTTCATAGCAGCCTTTTCACAATTGCTAAAGTATGGAAATAACCCAAGTGTCCATCAACTGATGAGTGGATAAACAAAATGTGGTATATACATAAATGGAATACTATTCAGCTGTAAGAAGAAATGAAATTGGGATGCATATGACAACATGGATGAATCTTTAAGACATTATGGTGAGTGAAATAAGTCAGACATCAAAGGACAAATATTGTATGGTCTCACTAATTTGAACTAAAATGATGAGTAAACTCATGGAGGTAAACTACAGAGTAGAGGTTACTAGGAAATTGAATGTAGTTTGAAAATGGGAACTGATGCTTAATGTTTGTAGAATTTTTAATAAGGTTTATTGTGAATGTGTGGAAATGCATAGAGTTGATTGTAATACATTATAGTGAATATAAGTAACACTGCTGATTCATAACTGTGCTTGTGGTTGAAAGGCATAGTCTGTGGATATAATATTTCAATTGAAAGGAAGCTAGAGAATAATGTAGGGACTGTATAACATAGTGATTTAGGTGGTGGATGAAGATTGTTGTTAATAGTATAAGAAGGTTCTTCCTTTACAAAGTGTTAAGTATATGGTGATACATGGAAAATTACAACCAATGTAACTTATGGATTATAGTTAACAGTAATGGAATATTTTTGTTAACAATGGCAAAGCAGATACTATATCAATTCTAAAGAATAGCAATGGGGGGATATATGGGAGTATGGAATTTTTCCTTTTGGAGTGATGATAATGTTCTAAAATTGACTGAGGTTATGACAACATAACTCTGTGATGAATATGAAAGCCACCAAGGGTATGCTTTGAATGAATTGTACAAAGCATGGGACTGTATAAAACAATGAATCCTGTGGTGGAAGATGGACTGTGGTTAACAGAACAAATATGAGAACGTTCTCTCATGAACTATGTAGCAGTTTGGCATTGTTTATGAATTTCAAACAATAGTTATTGGATTATGTTTGTAAACTGGTCTATCAGAAGTACTACTTTTAATTGATTAAATTATGGTTTGGACTTTGGGCCACGTCATTGGGGTGTTGAGTCCCCGCCCCTTGGTGAGTGGGCACTCACAGATAAAAGACATGGCAAAGGACAGAGTTGAGTTCTAATGCTGAGTTTTGAGCTGGAGCCTGGAAGTGAACACACAAGAGAACACAGAGGAATAGCAATGGCTCTTAGACACAGCACAAGCCCAGGGAAGAGAGAAAGAGCCATTCGCCTGATAGTCTACAGCTGGCCTTGTGGAGAGAGGCAAAGCCTAGAGAGCCTCATAGTCTACAGCTGACCTTGTGGAGGAAGCAGAGGCACTGAACCCAGAGAGAAATGAGCCCCGGAAAGAGAGGAACACAGGAAGCAGACATTGGCATTTGGTGAGGGAAGTAACTTATGCTTTATGGCCTGGTAACTGTAAGCTTCTACCCCAAATAAATACTCTTTATAAGAGCCAACAGATTTCTGGTATTTTGCATCAGCACCCCTTTTTGGCTGACAAATACAAGCTATAACAAGTATTAATTCCGTATTAGTCAAGTAAATGAAACACACGATAAGTGAGATAAGTGAGATAAAAAACACATTAGAGGGAAACAGATGTGGCTCAGGTGACTGAGCTCCCACCTACCACATGGGAGGTCCGTGGTTCAGTTCCCAGTGCCTCCTAAAGAAGACAGCCAGCTGGCGTGACAGGTAGGTGTGGCAAGCTGACATAACAAGATGACACAACAAGAGACACAAGAAGAAAAACATAATGAGAGACACAACTAAGCAGGGAGCAGAAGTTCCTTGTGCCTCCTAAAGAAAAACGAGTACGACATCGAGCTGACACAACAGGCAGGCGTGGCAAGCTGATGCAACAAGAAACATAAGAAGAAAAAAACATAATGAGAGACACAACAAAAGCAGGGAATGGAGGTGGCTCAAGTGATTAGGCGCCTGCCTCCCATATCGGAGGTCCTGGGTTTAGTTCCTGGTGCCTCCTAAAGACACAGCACACGGCAAGTTCAAACAATGAGGGGGTGGGGAGAAATAAGTATATAAAATAAATATTTTAAAAAACACACACATTGGGGGGGAGCGGGTGTGGCTCAATCAGAAGAGTGCCCGCCTCCCACATGAGAGGACCCAGGTTCGGTTCCCATTGCCTCCTGAAAAATGGAATCAAACAACAAGCAAAACAAATGAAAAAACAAACTCAGGAAAGTCAATGTGGCTCAGTGGTTGAGCACTGGCTTCCCACATACAAGAGCCCCCAAACCCCAGTACCTCAAAACAAACAAACAAACAAATTAGAGGCATACAACAGCAGACTCAAAATGATGAAGAAAGAAGTGATACCAAAGACTAAACAGCTGAAATTGAAGAGAGAAAAGAATAGAAAAAGATGAGCAGGGGCTCAGTGAGTTGAATGATAGCATGAAGCGCAAAAACATACATGTCATAAGAGTTCCAGAAAGAGAAGAGAGGGGAAAAGGGGAAGAAAATGTATTTGAGGATATGAAAATTTCCCAACACTCATGAAAGAAATGAACTTATATGTCCAAGAAGCTCCACGTACCCCAACAAAAATAAATCTGAATAGACCTACTTGAAGACACTTACTACACAGAATGTCAAAAATCAACAATAAAGAGAAAATTCTGAGAGCAGCAAGGGAGATGCAAACTATCACATACAAAGGACACCCTTAAAGACTTAGTGGATTTCTCATCAGAAATCATGGAGGCGAGAAGACAGTTGTATGATACAATTAAAATAGTGAAAGAGAAAAAGTGCCAGCCAAGAAATCTTTATCCAGCAAAGTTATCATTCAAATATGAAGATGAGTTTAAAATATTCACAAATAAACAGAAACTAAAAGTTTGAAAAAAAAAAAAAAAAAAAA
>JAQZBX010095528.1:0-11908 GCA_029593785.1 Cabassous unicinctus
AACAAGCAGAAGTGTGGCTCGTGTAATAGCAATTAAAAAAATAAGTGTGGGACCCTAATGAAAGATGTTAATGTGGGAAAGTGGGGGAGGGGCGGGGCGGGGCTAGGGAATCCCCTACATTTTTGATGTAACGTTTATGTAATCTAAAGCTTCTTTAAAAATAAAAAAGTGTGGGACAAGTCCCACGGGGAGGACGTTTAGGCTGTGATTTTTTACATGATAATTGGGACCCAGCTCCAGACTAGCAAGTTTCCAGGCCAGAAGTTTCCACAGCCAGGAAGCGGAGGAACAGATGACTCAACCCCAAGGGCACAGGAGGTTGGAATGATTTCCTCACCCAACGGCGTCCCGACAGCCATCTGTTGCATAGGCATCACCACGTCCAACCACGTGCGTGAAATGAAAATCTGCTGCTTGCGAGCTTGCGATAGGGAGCTAATCACAGCTCTCTGCCTGCCAGACTCTGGAGGTCTAGCATAGACAGCCCCTGAATTTTCTGGAGGGTTGAATTTCCCTTCTCTAGGGACCTCCTGTTACCCTGACTCCACTCCCACCCCAGTCCTAACTTACAAGCAGCACAGAACTGGGAGTGGGTTTTCCATGCCTCTTTCACAGAAGCCGCTGGAAATCTGGATCGATCATTTGAGTATTAACCTGTCCATCGCATCTGCTCCCCGTCTTATACGAAAGATCATTATTGAAGCAATCTTTATAGAATTTCATATGCAAAACGTACAAAATGATAACAGATGAGTATTTTGTTTTTTTTAAATAGCTATTCAAGTATTTGGCCCATTTAAAAAAATTTTTTAATTAGTAAATTTTATTTCAACTTCAAAAAAAACAATAACAGACAAAAGGCAGTTTAACAAATTATGGAAGCATTATTTTTAAAAATGCTGTCCAGGCACATTTGTCTTATTTAATACTAAAAACAAACTCAATTGTTTCTCCAGTATTCAGCAAGATGCATAAATGAGCACAGATTGGTTAAATGATATGACCAAGGTCTCCTTGTTAAAGAAGAAAATGAAAAAATTTTTTTTCTTTTATTCTATCTCAAGTATAATAGCAAAGCAATGAGCGGTTTTAAGCTGTGATTTTCTCCCAGAATTAACAAGGGTCCAGCCCAGGAAAACTCACCATTGGTACTTTTATAAAACAGTTCACTACCAAAACAAGTATTTAGGTAAAAAGTCCAGAAATATGTCAAAGTACAATATTCCAAAGGTTTTTTGAAAATGACTCTCCTGCAAACATGGAATAAGTATAGATTTAAGATTTATTAACTCATTAATGATGGACCAGTAAAGCTGGTTCAAAGGGCATTTCAAGGAACTGGGTATTTGTAGTATATTAAAGGATGGCGAGAAGATTGCTAGATATGAAACTGGTTAATGATCTCCAGGGAAACCAAACCATAACCTATGGTGATCTTTTTCACCTGATTGAAATTATTTGTGCCTCTCAGACAAATCCCACAAGTTAACATGTAATTTTGGGAAGCCTGGGTCTTTAATCAATAATAAATAGTGAGTTAACCAGAGCTACAGTCCCCTAAATCTTCCTATAATCCTTGGGTGGGTCTGTTGAACAATGACCCAGAATGACATGGAAAGAGCAAGCTCACTTTAACCCTGACCACAACCCTCTCTTGGCTTTATTTCCAAGTTTTGGACAATTAAGTAAAACTCCTATTGGTTCAATTGAAATCATTCATGATACCTGAGTGTTCACATTTGCTTCCCCTAAACAGGCCTGATATTTCTCTGGTTTCCTAGAATTTTCATAAAAAGTATTGCCCAAAGGAACTGAGGTGGTTCAAGCTATTGAGTGCATCTCTTCCACACAGGAGGTCCCAGGTTTGGTTCCCGTGCCTCGTAAAGAGAAGACGAGCACACAGCAAAGGGACACAGAGAGCAGACAGAGAGCGAAAACAATGCGCGGGGCCGGGGTGGGGCGGAATAAATAAAAAAAAAAAAAGTGTTGCCTTTCCCCTTCCTGAAATGTTCTCCTGTGAAGTTCCCCATATATGGTATAAGATATTAATTCAAAGCAACTTCGTGTACCTACTAGGCTCCTTTCACCCGTCTGCAGGCTTTCTTTCCTGCTCCATAGTAGCCTCATTTCATTCAAAACTGCAAGAAAGCACAGCAGGGAAAACTGAGCTCAGTTCTACAGACAGGTCAGAGTGAAGCGGTTAACATTTTGCTGGGTTGAATTGAAAGTTTGCTGTTTCATTTTGCAGTTGAGTTAGGGGTTCAGTGGTATTTCTCATTCTAAATACAATATGTACATGAAACTGTAAAACTGAAAAACTCATAGGGTGTACTTGCAAATTTCCATTCTCTGGGGTCTATGTTGTTTTTTGTTTTTTTTTAAAAAAAAGACAGAACTTAAAAGAATTATAAAGTTGGACGTTCATTCTTAAATGCTGTTTTCCCCCTTAATGAGATTTTTAACCTTAAAAGAAGATGGATCCAGAAACAAACTTTGGTTATCTTTCCAAAAGAGGTAAATTGATTTTTTATACTTGTATGAATATTGTTTCTTTTGCCATTTATTGTAGGGGAATATTTATGTGTATCATTCTTTTTCTACTTGCCTGGCTCAGGAGTTTGAGTAGAGAGCATTTTTTCCCCATTGTTCAGTAACCTAAGTATTTATAAACCAGTCTTTCTGTATTTGAAAAAGTTGTAACTATTGGTAAACAGGAAAATTTCACAACACTGTTGTTTGGAGAACAACAACCAGATTTGTTAGATTTTACTGTTATAATTATCCTTTCATTTATTCTGAGACTGGTTCAGATAGCAACATTGAAATAATACCAAGTTTATCAACACACCAACTCTCTTTGATTTTGAGTTTAACTATTTAGTTGGGTCAACATCCAGGAACTGACCACTTACTCTCCTGGAATTCCCCCAGAATGGCTTGGAATGCATGACTGGTCCGTTTTCAGATGTCTGCTTTTGAATCCTGGAAATAGTCATTGGAGAAATTGGGATCTTGTTGCTGTTTTACTTCACTCCTTCTGCTTTGTTATTGAAATGGAACCTGGAAACCTCTCTTTATATGGGATGCTTCAGACTAACAAAGAATTTTATCCTCTTCTTGACTTTTTTTTTCCCTCCCCACCCCCTTGTTGTTTGCATTTGCTGCATCTGTTGTGTGCTGTTCTTCTTTTTAGGAGGCACCAGGAACCAAAACGGGACCTCCCATGTGGGAGGGAGGCGCCTAATCGCTTGAGCCACCTCCACTCCCTGCTTTGTTGTGGCTCTCGTTATGCTTTCCTCCTTGTGTCTCTTGTTGCATCATCTTGTTGCATCAGCTCACCATGCCAGCCCATCATGTCAGCTCGTTATCTTGCTCATCTTCTTTAGGAGGCACTGGAAACCTAACTTGGGACCTCCCATGTGGTAGGTGACAGCTCAATCGCTTAAGCCACATCCGCTTCCCACTGCTTGACTTTTAAAGAGAAAATATCCTGACTTTACAAGCATCCCCAAACATAGGAATGGATTAGGTTCCAAACTTCCATTCTGAGACAGCTGCCTGGAGCTTGGAATGTCTTTCCTCACTGAAGCAGAGCCATGGAAGACACCCAGATGGGCATGTCAAACCATAGATCCATCTTCACCTATAGCATTATATTTGCATGCATTACTTAGTGGTTCAAGAGTGTTGAGAACATCTATTTCTCCATTCTCCGGTAAATCCAAGTAGTTATAAGCTTGTCTTTCTATATGTGAATGAGTTGTAACTACTGATAAACATGGGAAAATTTCATAGTACTGTTTACGCCATCTGTGTCCCCTTTTCAGGTGGGACATTTGGTACAGACAGACACAAACGGACTTTCCAATTTTACCTCTTCTGAAACACTGTTTTTACAGGAGATCCTTTCCAGGTAGCACCTGGAGATGTCGGGGTCAAAAGCCACTGCCTCAGCACCTACACACACACACACACTCACCAAGCCCCCAATATGGAAATAGATCCTCCTGTGATTCTGTAAGAAGATTTGTGGGGTGGGGCTTAGACCCCGGGTTTGGTGGGGACTCTGTCTACTGGGGATGGATGGATGAGAGAGATGGAGACTCATGCAACTTCTGCTCCCTCTTGCTTGTACATAGGCAGGCTAAGGGCTCAAGCCAGGGGACAGATGGGCAGGGGAGGGACTTTGAAACATCTGCTGCAAAAGGGAGGAGCAGCTAGAGCACCTCTGGAAGGGGCAGAGGCCAAGGCTGGGGCCAGGATGGGACAGTAGCAGACATCCTCAAGATGCACGGTGCAATCACAGGCCCAGTCTTTGGCCATCTGGAAGGCAAGTGGGGACGCAGAGAATGTGGCTGCTGAAACACACACGGGCCCATTCCCACACTGCTGTGCACCAAATGCTCACCCAAATGGTCTTCGAACTTGAGAGCCCCACCATCCTCAACAGTCATTTATGACATAAACCATATTTTTGGAAAGCAGCAAAAGAGAGGCACAATAGACATGCCTCTCCAAAAGCCAAGCATGTCAGACCTGCCTGCGCAGGAAATCGGTGGAGGAAACAAAATATTAGTCGGTTCTGGTCTCTGCCATCACCCCCCAAGTCGACAGCCTTGAGGTGTGCTGGGGATTGGATCATGCTCCCCCCACAAAGGCATGTTCAGGTTCCAACCCCTAGGCCAGTGGGTGTGACCCCATTTGTAAATAGGACCTTTGAAGATGTTACTAGTTAAGGTGGGTCCAAACCAAATGAGATGGGCCTTAACCCAATAGGGCTGAAGTCCTTACACGCAAAGGAAATTGGACAAAGAGGAGGAAACCATGGAGAGCGGCCAGAAGCTAGAAGTCAACAGAAACCAGAAGAGAAAGGAGAAGATGACGCCATGTGCGTTGCCATGGTACAGAAAAGCCAAGGAACCCCAAAGATGGCCGGCAGCCAGAAGATACTCACCGCAGGAGGAAGCAAGCCTTCTAGCCCCTGAAACTGTGAGCCAAGAAATTCCTGTTGTTAAGCCAACCCAGTGTGTGGTATATCCCGGGAGGCATCTGGTCCATGGTTGTGGCTATTTACTGACTTTAGCATCTGCTGGGATGCCCTCTTTCCCTTTGGCCTTTCTTCAATGGTCCACGTAGGTCCCTGCTGCCACCCTGGAAGTGTGGTTATTCTATGGAGCCGTCTTAGGCCCACCTGCCTCGATACACTTTGTAGATATTTCTTCTGATCCCACATCATGCTAAGTGCAGGAAAACTCAGGAGTCTTTCCGCCTTGCACAGATTTCCTTTTACTCTCAGAGTCTGTCCTCCATAAGGCATCTATATTTCTCTGAGTCATAATCAGGATTTACCAGGGGATCAGTGCACTTAAGCCTTCAGGGGGCTTAAACTTATGCAGTGCCTGGTCACAAAAATCATACTCTGATAAGTAACATCGTCTTCAATTTTCAGGTGCAACTCATGTGGCAACTACAAAGCGCACGGGATTTTAAGAATTATAAGACATATCCATTGCCCAGCATCATGCACATTGAAGAAGCACTGGAGATAGAGTTTTTACAGCAATCTCCCCTCATTATAGCCATTCTTCTCTTAAAACTCTGAATATTCACAGGCCTTATGAAAATAGTCCAGAAGATGTTGCAATATTCCCAATCATTACTATTCAACTAGAAAAGCAAATGTCACGTTTTGCTTAAGAACAGATTACCAGGAAGTGACTGAGCTCCCACCTACCACATGGGAGGTCCCAGGTTTGGTTCCCCATGCTTCCTGGAGAAGACTGAGCAAGACAGTGAGCTGGTGTGGTGAGCTGATGCAACAAGATGACGCAACAAGGAGACACAAAGAGGAAACACAATGAAAGACAAAACAAAGCAGGTGGCTCAAGCAATTGAGCGCCTCTCTCCCACATGGAGAGAGGCCTAACAAAGTCGCAAAAACTGAATTACAGTTACAGAGAAGAATAAACATGTAAAAGGAAATATGTAGCTGATAGACAGTGGGGGCGGGGAATGTCATAGAAGTAGTTAGATATCTTTTGTCCTCTCTACAACCTCTCCTCTCCTTTATCCGTTGAGTTATCTTCTCTGTTACCCAGCATGCCATGCACAATCCCACCTCTGCACCTTCAGCCTTGTACATTCTTCCATCTGAGCCCAAGCCTCTCCTTCCAGCCTGGGGAAGCCTATTCTTCAGTCTCCAGCTCATGTCTCAACTGGTCTGTGATGTCTCCTTTGGCAACCAGTTCACCATGATCTCATTGCTGAAACCAAGGGGATATTTGGGGACTGCATTACGAACTGACTTGCCAGATGGAGAACATGAATTATGTTCACTCTCTATTTTCACTTTTTATTTTGGAATAATTTCAAACTTACAGGACAGTTGCAAACTTACAGGACAAATCCCATGTAGAGAGCTCCAACATGCCCTTACCTCCCTTACACCAGATACCCAGATCCACCAATTTCAATATTTTGCCACCTTTGCTGTATCATTCTATCTATCCAACTATCCATCCATCTATCCATCATCCATCTATCTATCTATCTACCTGTCTATCTGTCTATCATCTATTTTCTGAACATTTGAGAGCAGGTTGCACACATCATACTCCTTGAATATATAATCCATCTACATTTCCTACAAGCAAAGGTATTCACTTATCACCTTAAGTGCAGTTATCAAGTTCAAGAAATTTAACATTGATATAGCAGCTTACATTCTATATTTCAACTTTTTCTTATGTCCCAATAATGTCCTTTTGAGCCTTTTCTCCTCCATCCTTAGAGCTCATCCAGTATCATGGACTACGCTTAATCATCATGAATAATGTGTTTGTTTGTTTTTTTAAAGATTTATTTATTTACTTGATCCATTTTAAACCCCCCCTTCCCCATTTGCTGTTTTGTGTCCATTCGCTGGGCAAGTCTCTGTGTCTGTTTCATCTCTTCTCATCCTCCTCCTCCAGTCTTCACCAGGATTCGATCCTGGAGACCTCCGATGTAGGAGAGAGGTGTTCTGCCATCTGCACCAGCTCAGCTCCCGGTTTTCGGAGCTTTCGGAGCATCTCGTCTTGTCTCTCTCCTTTTACGTCATCATCTTGCTGCATGGCTCCCAGGGCCTGGCAACTCACCGGCACATTTAGAGCCTGGCAGCCCATGCGCCTTCTATATATATACTTTTTTATTTTATCGGGAGGTCCCAGGGATCGAACCCAGGTCCCTCCATATGGCAGACAGACGCCCAACCATTTGAGCCACATCCGCCCCCCGAATAATGTGTTCTTAATACTCCTTATAAATTTGAAAAGCACACAAAATGCAAGGGAACATTTCAACTGCCTGTTTGGAAAACTTTCCTGAAAGCAGGGACTTTGATCTACCCAAATTAATATGCTTGATTAATTCAACTTTCAGAACAAAAGCAACAAAGGTACTGGCCTCCATGCTTATTATTAATAAAACTTAAAACGGGCACTTGGCCCCTTCCTTACTGAAAAGAGTGGAGTCATGGGACCCATTCCTTCTGAGCACCTTTCTACCTGGATGTGGAATCAGGTGTTCTCAACGCTGGCTGTGTACTAGCATCACCCGGGGAGCTTATAAAATTCCCAATGCCCTGGCCACACCCCAGACCAATTAAATCAGAAGCTCTGGAAGTGGGGGCCCGGGTGTCGGTTATTTTTTTTTAACCTCCCCAGATGATTCCAATGTGCAACCAAATTTGAGAACTGATTTAAAGCCTGCAGCTTCTAGACTAGTGACATGCCTAGAACCTGACTACATATTGGAATCACCTGGGGAGCTACACCCGCCATTATGCCTGGACCCCACTTAAGAGAGGTATTACCTGGGCATCAGAATTTTGCAAACCTCTCCAGGAGATTGTAACATACAGCCAGGTTGAGACCCACTGTACTGGAATAAAATGGGCATTAATAGGGAGAGAGGTAGAGGTGAGAGACACCATGCCAAGATCCCTCCATTGATGGAAGCAATAGAGGAGACAGGGAAAGCCCTTGAAGCATAGACTGACATCTTGAGGGCTACAGCTTTTCAAAAACTAACTTTAGAAAGAGAACAGTGAGTGGGTTAGGAGAAGATTGATTTCTGGTCATTGGATGGTGCTGAGAGGATGTTTGGAAAGAAAGTCACTTTCTGCCCTTGCCTCTCCCCTGGTTGCCCTACGATGGTTGTCGCCGGGCCCTTTCCCACGGAAGGCAACCCCCAGCTGCAGGTGTTAGAGAGGGAATACCAGAGCCAAAGAGGGCCCCAGGGACCAGTGGCCCCAGACGTTCCTTCCTCTTGACCCCAGGACAGGGCTGGCATAGTGACTGCTGCTTCTAAGATTTTAAATATGAAACCCCACCAGAGGTGTTGTCTCGTGGAAGGCCAGTCACGGGGGGTGGCCCACAGCTGTTCTCCAGTGCCAGGGGCTCTCCTCAGGGGTCTCATCCTTTTGTCGTGGGCAGAATTCTACGATGTCCAAGAGATCCCAGCCTGGTGTTATGCCCTGTGTCATCCCCTCCTCTCCTGTGTGGGCAGCACCCGGCTTGCTTCTAGCCAATAAATATGGTAAGAGTGCTGGGATGTCACTCCTGAGAGTACATAGTGATAGACAGATGATGTGATAGATGATGGGTAGATAGATGGATAGATAGATAATAGATGATGCTAGAGAGAGAGATGATGATGGGTAGAAGATAGATGAAGATATAGTTAGGTGATAGAAGATAGATAAATTTATAGTTAGAGAGACAGGTGATAAAGATATAGTTAGACATATAGATAGACATATAGGTAGATGATGAAGATAGATGATAGATGATGATAGATGATACAAATCAGGGATTCTTAACCGTTTTTGTTCCACGGACCCCTCTGCCAGTCAGTTGAAAACCACGGGCCCCTTACTAAGTCCACACTATACTGTGTATTATTTAATGATAATTAATCATACCTGTACCAATACGTCCCCACAAGAATTTTTTTTTTTTTTTATTTCAATTCAAGCTCATGGACCCCTGGTTAAGAACCCCTGATATAGATAGATAGGTAGATGATAGATGATAAAGATATAGTTAGATGTCTATAGATTAGATAGATGGATCAATAGACAGACAGATACATGATGTATATGACTCCGTCTTGCTAGAATGCATTTGTCTGAGATTTGCTGTCCTGCTGGCCCTGAAGAAGCAAACCGCCATGTTGCGAACTGTCTATGGAGAGCCCGGGGCAGGGAACTGCGGGTGGCCTCTGGGAGCTGAGGGCCTCAGTCAAAGAGCTGCAAGGAAAGGAATTCTGCCAACAGCCACACGAGTCTGGATGAGGACCCGAGGCTCAGATGAGACCTTAGCCCCAGCCTCCACCTGGCTGCAGCCTTGTGAGGCCCTGAGCAGAGAACCCAGCTAAGGGTACCTGGACCCTGACCTGTGGGGTCTGCGCTGTCGTAAGCTGCTGGATGAAATTTGTCGTGTGGCAACAGAAAACGAACGCGCCTCTCCTTAAACTCATGAGGAGCAGTGGGGACTGCAGCTAACCTTTGACCCATCACCAAGACACAGAGCAATCACAATCCTCAGTAACCTCGAATCGCATGAGCTATCAGGCCAAAATACCACACGCCTGAGGAATCCAACTGCCAAAAAGAAAGAGAACAAATGAACAGTTTATGCCACTGGAAGCAGGATTATTGAAACAGGCCAAAAATTCTGGCCATATGAAATAAGAATCAGAAACCACACAAAAAAGAAACAAGTGGAACTGATATATGAAAGGGAGAATAATTCAAATAAAGAAAACTCCACATGGAATAAAAGAGCAAATGGAGACAGCCAGAGAATCAATGAACGGAAGATCTGCTCCAGGACCTCTCCAAGAAGGTAAGTGGGAGAAACAAAGAGGCAGGAAACAGAAAGGATAAAAGACATGGACTGCAGAAGTGGCAATGCAAAAGTACACATCCAGGTAATAGGAGATCCAGGAAAGAAGAAAAACAGGAGGAGATGAGGAACTATTCGGAGAAATAATGAAGCTAAGTTTTCTAGAATTAAAAAAAGAAGGCAGTTCACAGATTAAAAGGGCATATATAAGGGGAAATGGATGTGGATCAAGTGATTGGGCTTCCATCTACCATATAGGAGGTCCAGGGTTCGATTCCCTGTGAAAGGCAAGCTGGCCTGCATGGCAAGCTGGCCAAGCAGAGAGCTGGCCCACGTGGAGTGCTGGCCTGCGTGGAGAGCTGGTGCAGCAAGATGATGCAACAGAAAGAGACACAGAGGAGAGACAGTGAGAGACACAGCAGACCAGGTAGTGCAAGAGATTGAGCGGCTCCTTCCCACTCCGGAAGGTCCCAGGATCAGTTCCCAGTGCCGCCTAAAGAGAAGACAAGCAGACACAGAAGAACACACAGAGAGCAGACAGCGAGCACAAAACAATGGGGGGAGGAATAAATAAATCTTTAAAAAAAAAAAAAGAGCATATAAGGTGCGTTGCTGTAGAGATAAGAAAAAACTTGCATCTGGACCACATTATAATAGAATTTAAAAACATTGAAGGGAAGCAGATGTGGCTGAGGTGACTGAGCTCCTGCCTTCTGCATGGGAGGTCCATGGTTCGGTTCCCGGTGCCTCCTAAAGAAGACAGTGAGCTGGCTTGACGGGCAGGTGCAGCAAACTGATGCAACAAGATGACACAACAAGAGACACAAGAAGAAAAAACATAAGCAGAGACACAACAAAACAGGGAACAGGGAAGCGGGTGTGGCTCAATGGATAGAGCTCCTGATTACCATATGGGAGACCCCGGGTTTGCTTCCGGGGCCTCCTTGTGAGGGCAGGCCGGCCCGCGCGACGCGGTGGGCTGATGCAGCAGGACCTCACAACAGGAAGCGGGTGTGGCTCAATCACTAGAGCTCCCGTTTACCATGGGTGAGGCCCCGGGTTCGCTTCCCAGGGACTCCTTGTGAGAGCAAGCCAGCTCGCGTGGCGCGGTGGGCTGATGCAGCGGGACCTCACAGCAAGGGGGAGATAAGCAGACACGGAAGAAACACACAGCGAATGGACACAGCAAACACAAGCAGCAAGGGGGGGATAAATAAATAAATAAACAAATCTTTAAAAAAAAAAAAAACAGGGAACGGAGGTGACTCAGCAATTAGGTGCCTCCCTCTCACATTGGAGGTCCCGGGTTCAGTTCCCCGTGCCCCCTAAAGACACAACACACAGCAAGTGCAAACAACGAGGGGGTAGGGAGTAATAAATAAAATATAAAATGAATCTTTAAAAATAAACATTGAAGACAAAGCTATTATTTTTAAAGCTTCCAGATTTCATGGAGGAAGAATTAAATTGCCGTCAGACCTCTCAACAGCAACATTAGGCTTGAGGAGACAATGGAATATTATTTTTGAAGTATTCAATAAATATAACTTTGAACTTAGCGCTTTATAAGTAGCCAAATGTCATTGAACTCTGAGGACATAATAAAAATATCTTCAACATAGACAGTCTTCAAAAGAGTGCCACATGCCAGATGTGCAAATAGGCAGAGAGCAGGGAAAGGGTGTTCCCGGCAGAGGAAACGGCAAAGGCTCTGAAGCCAGAAATCAAGATTGTGTTCCAGGAACAAAAAGGTCTGTGCAGCTTGGTTAGAGGGGCTGAGGGAGATATGGCAGGAGATGAGGCAGGAGATGAGATGAAAGAGGGGCCGGGGCATGGGCCCAAGTGTGAGAGCTTCACAGGCCACAGGAAAGACTTGGGATTTCTTCTTAGAATAATGAGAAGTCGGAGGTTTGAGCAAGAAAGTGAGAGGTTTGAGCTGGAAAGTGATATGATCTGATTTTTCTTTTTTCCTTCCTTTCCTTCCCTTCCTTCCTTCCCTCCCTCCCTCCCTCCCTCCCTCC
>JAQZBX010095529.1:0-11904 GCA_029593785.1 Cabassous unicinctus
AAAAAAAAAAAAAAATATATATATATATATATAGGTGTTTAGGGCTATAAATTTCTCTCTCCAGACTGTGTTCACTGTATCCCATAAGTTTTGTTCTCGTTTTCATTCATCTCAATATATTTACTGATTTCGCTTACAATTTCCTCTTTTTTTAAAAACAATTTATTGAAGTATATCATTCATACATGAACATACATAAACTATAAGTGTTCACTGTGTCTCACTGTGTCTGCTCGTTGTCTGCTCATCTTTAGGAGGCACCAGAACTTACAGAACAAACATGCATGACATCATACAGGGCTCCCACACATCACCCCACCACAGACACCCTGCATTGTTGTGAAACATTTGTTAACAAATCATGAAAGAGCATCATCAAAGCATTACCACTAACTATAGTCCGTATCTTCCTCCCCTATACATTTTTTAAGGATTTATTTATTTATTTATTTACTTTTATCCATTTTTAACCCCCACCTCCATTTTTGCTGTTTCTACGTCCATGCAACTCTCTGTGTCTGTTTCCTGCCCTCTCTTCTAATCCATCTCCTCCTGTCTTCACTGGGATTCGATCCTCGGAATCTCTGATGTGGGAGAGAGGCATCCTACCGCCTGTGCCACCTTAGTTCCTGGTTTTTCGGCACATCATCTTGGCTCTCCCTTGTGTCGCTCTCCTGTTAAGTCATCATCTTGCTGCGTGGTTCGCGGGGCCTGGCGGCTCATCTGCGGATGGGGCCTGACGGCTCACCCGCTCACAGGGCTTGACGGAGCACCTGCACACGGGGCCTGCCATGTACCTTCTATATTTTTCTATATTTAATTTTTACCGGGAGGTCCCGGGGATAGAATCTAGGTCCCTCCATATGGGAGATGAATGCCCAACTACCTGAGCCACATCCATCCCCCCTGCTATATCTCTTAAGGTTGACCAAAGATACTGTCTTTTCCCATACAGGATGGTCGTATAATATATCAGGCTTGGTTTATCACCAGCATTCTAAAAACCAGACCTTGGGAGAAAAACTAGGTCTGGGGACACATGCGTGGTTTTTAATATAGCGAATGTTTAGTCTACCCTGATTATTACAAAATCAGGTCAGCGAGAATATTCACATTACAATTTCCTCTTTGACCCACTGATTATTTAGGAGTGTATTGTTCAGCCTCCACCTATTTGCAGATTTACCTCTTTCCTGTCTGTCGTTGATTTCCAGTTTCATTCCATTATGATCTGAGAATGTGCTTTGTATAATTTCAACCTTTGCATATTTATTGAGGGCTGATTTGAGACCTAATATGTAGTCTATCCTGGGGAAAGATCTATGGGCACTTGAGAAAATGTGTAATCTGCTGAGTTTGGGTGAACCATTCTGTGTATGTCTTTTAGGTCTAGCTTATTTATCATATTATTCAAGTTCTGTTTCCTTGTTGATCTTCTGTCTAGTTGTTCTATCTAATGGTGTGAGTGGTGTGTTGAAACCTCCAACTTTTATTGTAGAGATGTCTATTTCTCCCTTCAGTTTTGCCACAGTTTGCCTCATGTATTTTGGGGCACCCTGCTTAGATGCATAGATATTTATGACACTTATTTCTTCCTGGGGGATTGTCTCTTTTATTACTATATAATGGCCTTCTGTACCTCCTATAACTTTTTAAAACATATTTATTCTTTCACCCCTGAGATGGCTCCCTTATCTGTCTGCTCACTGTGTCCACTCGTTGTCTGCTCATCTTCTTTAGGAGGCACCAGAAATTGAACCTGGGTTCTCCCATGTGGGAGGTGGGCACCCAACTGCTTGAGTCACATCTGCTCCCTCTTATAACTTTTTTGCACTTAAAGCCTGTTTTGTCCAATATTAGTATAGCTACTCCTGCTCTTTTTTGGTTACTATTTGCATGGAGTATCCTTTTTTTTAAATATATATTTTTAAATTTATTTTTTAAAAAGGTATTTAGATTACATAAATGTTGCATAAAAATATAGGGGATTCCCATATGTCCTGCTTCCCACATCTCCCACATTTTTCACATTAACAACATCTTTCATTAGTGTGATACATTCGTTAAAATTGATGAAAACATTTTGGAGCATTGCCTCCAAGCATGGAGTATAGTTTACATCATAGTTTACACTCTCCCGCACAATTCTGTAGACCATGGCAAGATATATAATGGCTTGTATCTGTCATTGTAATGTCATTCAGGAAAATTTCCAAGTCCCCGAAATGCCCCCATATTTCACCTGTATTTCTCTCTCACTGCCCTCAGAACCCTCTAGTGGCCACTGCCTCTACATGAATGATACAGTTTCTTCCATTGCTAGAATCGCAATAAGTCTATGGTAGAATACCAACAAGTCTACCCTAGTCTATAGTTCATCCCCCAATCGTGAGGATTCTGGGATGGTGTTGCCTACTTCACCTCTAATTGAGAGGAGGCTTTGAGCCCATGGGGCAGATGGATGGGACTCTGCATGGAGTATCTTTTTACAACCTTTCACTTCCAGCCAGTTTTTATCCCTGTATCTAAGGTGAGTCTCTTGTAGACAGCATATGGAGGGCTCATGTTTTTTGTCCATTCTGTGACCCTATATACTTTGATTGGGAAGTTTAATACATTCACATTCAATGATAACTGTAAATGCATTATTTACTTCCACCATTTAATCTTTGGTTTTCATATGTCATATCTTATTTTTGTCTTTATTTTAATTCTTTTGGTTAACCTTTCTGTAATTCTTTCTTCTATACTCGCCTCCAAGCCTCTCTCTCCTGTCTTTTTCTTTAAGGCTGTATGGCTTCCTTTAATATTTCCTGCAAAGGTGGATTATTTTTTATAAACTCGTTTAGTTCCTGTATGTTTGTGAATGTTTTAAACTCACCTTCATATTTAAGGGACAATTTTGCCGGATAAAGAATTCTCAACTGGCAGTTTTTCTCTTTCAGTATTCTAATTGTATCATAGCACTATCTTTTCACCTCCATGGTTTCTGATGAGAAATCTTCACTATCTTACTGGATGTCCCTTGTATGTGATGGTTTGCTTCTCCCTTGCAGTTCTCAGAATTTTCTCTTTATCTTTGACATTCTGAGTACTATGTGTCTTTGGAGTAGGTCTATTTGCATTTATTCTTATTGTGGTTTGCTGCACGTCTTGGACATGTAAGTTCATTTCTTTCATGAGAGTTGGGAATTCTCTTCTCATTCTGGAACTCCCATGACATGTATGTTGTTGCATTTCCTGTTGTCATTCAACTCCCTGAGCCCCTGCTCAATTTTTTCAATTCTTTTCTCTCTCTGTACTTCTTTCTCTTCAATATTAGCTTTTCTGTCTTCTGTATCACTTATTCTGTCTTCTATCATTTCAAGTCTGCTGTTATATGCCTCTAATGTGTTTTATTTTCCCCCTGAGGTGGCTCCCTCATCTGTTTGCTCATTGTCTGCTCGTTTTTTGCTTGTTATCTGCTCATTGTCTGTCTGTCTGTTTTTTCTTTAGGAAGCACTGGGAACCAAACCCGGGACCTCCCATATGGGAGATGGGTGCTCAACCACTTGAGCCACATTTGCGCTCTCTCTTCCTCTGTGTGTGTGTGTTTTTAAGTTTAATTTCAGATCAAGTTGATCTGTTAGCCATTTTGTCTAGAGCCAGGATGTGAAATTGAGTATTTTAATTTGTGATTGCCTTTTTTTTTTCATTTTTAAGATTTTATTTATTTCTCTCCCCACCCCAACATTGTTTTTTTCCCCACTTGCTGTCTGTTCTCTGTGTTCTTCTGTGTCTGCTTGTCTTCTCTTTAGGCAGCCCTTCCGATCCTGGGCCCTTCCGGAGTGGGAGATAGGTGCTCAAGCTCTTGTGCCACCTCAGCTCCCTGGTCTTCTGCATCTCTTATTGTCTCTCCTCCTCGTCATTTTTTGTTGCATCATCTTGCTGTGCCAGCTCTCCACACAGGCCAGCATTCCTGTGTGGGCCAGCACTCCTGCACGGGCCAGCACTCCGCATGGGCCAGCTCACTGTGCAGGCCAGCTTGCCTTTTTACCAGGAAGCCCCGGGAATTGAACCCCGGACCTCCTATATGGTAGATGGGAGCCCAATCACTTGAGCCACATCCGTTTCCCTCTGATGTGTTTTTTATCTTACCTATTGTGTCTTATTCCCATGAGCTCTATTACTTTTTAATTCAGGTTTTCAAATTCTTCTTTGTCCTCACTCAGTGTCATCTTGATGTCTTTTATCTCTTTAGCCATATTGTCTTTTAACTCATCAATTTAATTTTGGAAATTTGTGTGCATCTCAATGATTATTTGTCTCAAATCATGTGTCTCTTTTGGGGCTTTGATATATTCCTTTTCTTGGGCCATTTCTTCCATTTTCTTAGTATGGCTTGTAATTTTTTGCTGATGTCTAGGCTTCTAATTAGGGTAGTGTAGTTTTCTAATTAGGTAGGTAGTTCACTCAGATGCTGAATTTCTCTCTCTTTCATAGGGTTTTAGGGGTGGGAGGCTGTGTGTTACTGCTTTCATTGATTCTTGGTTCAACCTCTTCTGGTTCTTTTAGGATTGTCCCTGTTATTTGTGCAAATCTGGGCCCTGGACCCAGTAATGAGTTTCAGACCTGCTTCCTAGGACCTTGGGGAGGGTGGCTAGAAAGGTCAGAAAAAGCCTTTCTTATTTAAGTTTAATTTCCTCATGTGCACTTCTTTGGTCTGTCAGCAGATAGCACTCTTTGACAGCCCTCTTAGTTCAGTGCCTGGTCGGAATGTGTTTGCTGCGATCAGTGTGATAGAGGATTATTATGCCTGGAGGCTAGGAGTCTCGTAATTCAAGCTTTTTCAGAGGCAGTTCTCCAACCTTTGCTGGAAGTCCCCTCCCTTTTCCCAGGAAGGGAATAATTCCATTACCCTCTGCGTCTTCAACAACCAGTCCTGGTCAGTCGATAGGGAGATTGAGAAGGTTGGATCTCTTTAGTCCCTTGCTGGCTCCCAAGGCAAACAATGGCATGTCCCCACCCAGCCTGGAAAGGCTCATGGGACACAGCAGACCAAATTTGTAAGTCAGAAGCTGAGTCAGCGTGAGGCTGTGTCCCTCTCTCTCCTCTTTCCTGGGGAGGTGGATCTCTGGGTCCCTCTTTGTCTATAGCCACCAGCCCTGAGGCCTCAGAATTCAAAAGTGCCTATGGTATGGGGGAGGGTGCCAGCATTTGCAGCTGCAACTTTTGACTCACAGTTTTGCCATCACGATTCTTTTCTTTTGCCCCTCTCTCCTCTGGGCAGTGTCCAGCCTTCTCCTGGTATCCTAAACCCCAGAAGAATTTTTTTCCAGGCCATTTCTACCTGTCCTCTAGCTATTTTTCTGGGACAGAAAAGAGTCCCATGTCTTTCTAGTCTGCCATCTTCCCAGAAGTGATCAACCTGGACATTTTGATATTTTAATGTTTTATCTCTGGATTTTAGACACAGAACCATCTGTTCCTTAAGCTTGTATACTTGCTAGTGTTATGACAGATTTTTTGAATGCCAGGAACTAAAAATAACAAAAGAAAAGACCTTTCCCAGACTTCGCAGATTGGCATGTGTGAGTGCTTTCCTTCAGAGTTCTGCCTGCCTTACAATGTGCTTAAAGACCAGCCTGACACAAACACATAGGGCCCTCCCCAGTTTTTATTGTGCATGTATCTTGACCTGGGTATGTATGCACAGCCCCTGGAATTTCCCTGTTTATTTGGATATGAATGTCTCCATTCCCCTAAGAAATAATGTTTCTTCATGGTCCTGGATACTACTCTGTATATCCCACAGCCAGCAGTGCTTTGTTCCAGGCAACTGTGCTTTGACTATTCTGCAGCATTCCATAAGATATCTCTGTGAGCTGCCTCTACTCACAGGGCAAGTCTGGGACAGTTAGCTTGCAACATGTGTCCTGGTTCAGTCCTTCATGCTGCCACCAGACAATTTGACACAGACATACATGCTCCCAGTGTGTGCACAAAAATTACTCTGTTCCCTCCAGAACTGGGACCAGGGACCCACTAGGAATCTTGAGCTGGTGAGGGGCCAGGAAGGGTGCCACATAATCCTACCATTATAAAATGGCCTTTTTCTTGATTTAGTGCTCACCCTGTTACTGCAACCGTTAACTGTTTTCCGGAGCTTTAAGAAGGATGTTTCCGCCAGTTCTTGTTTGTTGCTCAAAGCTTCTGTCTGGGTTTGGAGCCCTGCAGTGTCTCACTCCACCATCTTGAGCAGGCAAGCCTTCAGCATAATCTTTTTTTTTTTTTAAAAGATATATTTTTTATTTATTTAGTCCTCCCCCCCCACCCCCCCTTGTCTTTGTACTTGAGGTCTTGCTCTCTGCGTCCATTCACTGTGTGCTCTCTGTGTCTGCTTGTATCCTCTTCTTCTTGTCTTGTCTTTAGGAGTCACCAGGAACTGATCCTGGGACCTCCGATGTGGGATAGAGGCACCCAATCGCTTGAGCCACCTCAGCTCCCTGGTTTGTTGTCTCTCATTGTCCCTCCTCTTTGTCTCTTTTTGTTGCATCAGCTCTTCATGCGGACCAGCTCTCCACGCAGGCCAGCACGCTTTCACCAGGAGGCCCCTGGAAATGAGCCCAGGACCTCCCATATGGTAGATAGGAGCCCAATTGCTTGTGCCACATTCACCTCCCTCAGCATAATCTTACTATACAGATGTATTTATAGGTTCAACTCACTTCCCCAGACTAAAAGCACCTTTAGAACAGGTACAATGTTGCATTTTGATCCCAAGCACTAGGCAGAAGCCCAATATCATAGGAGGCTTCAGTAAATACTCACCGAAGGAATGAATGTAGAGCAGTGGTGAGGTCTCAGGAGTGAGGTCTTTTCTACTGATCTTTTTTTTTTTTCTCTTGCAAAGTGTATACAAAATTAGAGGCATGTTAAGCTTCCTATATAACTTAACTTGGGGAACCTGACCTCTGAAGGTGGTAGGGTCAGTTTCCTCTACACATTTGCCACAATTGTCAGTGCCAGTCACTCCAGGTTAATTGGGAATGTGCTGTTTCAGGGGTCAATGTCATTTAAGGACGTGGCTGTGGGCTTTACCCAGAAGGAGTGGCAGCAGCTGGACCCTGCGCAGAAGACCCTGTACAGGGACGTGATGCTGGAGAACTACAGCCACCTGGTCTCAGTGGGTGAGGAAACTTCCTGTGATCCTCAGGTTCTATCTGGGTTCCTTTCTTTTTCTCAGTCATGTAAAACTTTAAAACCTTGTAATTACCACAAGTGTTTGGCCTTGAGTTTCAATGGTCAAAGATTCTATAAATTTCAAAAAATTGTTATAATATAAATATAACATGAAGTTTGCCATTTAAGTACTTTTAAGTGTGCAACTCAGTGGCATTAATCACATTCACAGTGTGGTGCTACCTTCACTACCATCCGTGGTCAAAACGTTTTCATTACCCCAAGCAGAACCTCTGTCTCTATTAAGCAATAACTCTTCTTTCCCCACTTCCTGGCCTCTGGTGGTCTCTAACCTGCCTCCTGTCTCCAAATTTGCCTAATTTAGATATTTCATATAAGTGGAACCATGCAATATATTTCTTTTTGTGTCTGACTTCTTTCACTTAGTGTAATGTTTTCAAGGTTCATCCACAGTGTGGCATGGATCAGAACTTCATTCCCTTTTTATGGCTGAATAATATTCCATTGGGTGGATAGACCACGTTTTGTTTTTCCATTTATCTGTCAAGGACACTTGGGTTATTTCCACCTTTTGGCTGTTGTGAATAATGCTGTTGGGGTACAAGTGTCTGAGTCCCTGCTTTCAGTTCTTTTGGGTATATGCCTAGGAGTGGAATTGCTGGGTCATATGGTACTTTCATGTTTAACTTTTTGAGGAACCGCCAAACTATTTTCCACAGCAGCTGCACCATTTTACATTCTCACCAGCTGTGCATGTCAGTGGTCAAAGATTCTTGATCACTCGTGGATAGTTTGTAAATTTCCCTCCCAAGTGAAATATCTTCTCTTTGGCTAGCATGTAAATGTTCATGTGCAGCCTGAACCTTTTGCTTCCGTGGGTGTACCCTAGCACAGGTGACCCTGCACAAATCCTATTAACTATTTCTCGTGAACAGGGTGTCAAGTCACCAAACCGGCTGTGATCTCCAGGTTGGAGCAGGGGGAGGAACCATGGATGGAGGAGGAAGAAATCCTCAGGTGGAGCTGTCCAGGTGAGAGGGAACCAGCCCACAGGGGGACAGTGGAAATAAAGTCCCACAAGGTCACAAAGCAGAACCTTGGGAGTCATTTTTGTTTCAGGCAACCATTCTGAAAAACCTGGGGTCTTTGCAAGCAGCTGTGGAAATTTAGCCCAAGACCTTGAGATGCCCAAATTATCCCTGCACCTGCACACATCAGCCCTCGTGCGTGATTGCTTTCCCCTCCCTGCTTTTAGGGAAAGACGTACCTTTTTATTCTAGTCCACCATCCAGAAATTACTAAGACCTTGCTTGCTCAGTCTCACTCTAAAATCTCCAGTCTTAGCCTATTTCCCCATGATTACAAGATAGGCTTTCTCATGCTTTCAGGGATTCATAGCTTTACCCTACTTCAAAATGACTGTGCTATTTTGTGCCACTCCGTTTCTTTTGGTATTCTTTTATTTTCTCTGCTTTCTTTTACTGTGAAATGCCTCAAGAACTTATTTTCTACACCTATATTTCCCTTCCCATCCTCTCCTTAACACCTGCCATTTCTGTGCTTCAGTGTAAGGTGATAACTTTAAATCACCGTAGTCTCCCGGATTGTTCACTTTGTATTGCATTTATTCATTTTGATCACCTAGTTTCTGCATAGAAAATCAAATGGCCAGGTTATTTAGAGTTTGTGTAATCTTTTCTATTAAATTCTAAGTCTTTCTCACATCCTCCATTTTTGGGGAATGTAGCCATTTCTAGCATGCTTCTAGTTCCATGGTCTGGCCACCCTGGATCACTGAATCTTCTCATTCTGCTATCTTCTCTTTGAGTCATTAGGTCCTATTGTTATTTTTTCCTTTTTAGCTATTCCTTTATTTTCCCTCCATCTTTTCTATTTCTTCTAACATCTTCCCAGAACATATTATATGCCTAGATTGTCTAATTAAGTTGGCTTTTCTGATTCCATTTATTGGTTCTAGTTGATCTTAGATGGTAATACCAATTTTATTTACTTACCACATCTGGTTACTTTTATAACCAGCCTTATTATATTACTTTTTATGACTTTTAAATTCCTCTTCTTTCAAAACCATGTAATATGGCCCCATATTGTCTATCAAAAATTATACTGTTCCGCAATTTTCATATTTCATTCAATTTGTGGCAGCCTCTTTTAACGTTCTCTATAAATGTAATATTCTTCATTGTTTCCTATGTGGTGTGTTATGCCCTACTTAAAAACTGTTCTCTGCTTGTGTGTGAGCTTAAATTTCACTTCTTCCATGGAACATTTCTTTTGTATTCCAGTCTCAATCATTTTTTTTCTCTAAATTCCTGACTTGAAGTGTGTAACTTAGGAACTCACACTTGAGTATATATTTTTCCGTGTTATATAACAGGTTATAACAGAAGCTTCTCCTCTCCATCTCGATATAATCCCATTGGAAGAAGAGCCCTTATTTTATTCTTTATTTCTTTGGGAAGCATGTGGTGAGCATTCACTACATACCCTCTTCCCTTCAGGACCAGGATGCTTTATCAAGCATTTGTTTAGGGCAGTTGTTATTAACCAGAAAGGCACATCAAAATGTGGAACTCTTGTGGATTTTAAAACTGCACCTGGGGAAGTGGACGTAGCTCAGTGGTTGAGCATCTGCTTCCCATGTACAAGGTCCTGGGTTCAATCCCCAGTACCTCCTAAAAAACAAAACAAAACAAAAAAAACCCCATTGCACCTGGCTGGGTCCTACTCCAGAAAATTCTGTTGAAGGACATCATCAAGCAGATGGAGATGGTTTTACCTGTTGGAATTCAGCCACTTGGGCTCAAGGGACTTTCACGTTTCTAAACTGAGTTACGTTGTCGCATGTGTGGGTGCCAGACATGAAACAACTGTACAGTTTTTGGTCTAAAATGTCCATGAAGATAAAGGCTAATAAGGATCCAAGCACAGGATAAAGAATGACATTTATAATTCTCAGAGTAGATAGAAGACAGTGATGTGGAAACCAGCACATAGCAAGAGTGTTCATGTGGGTACATTGGGAGGCTGGTCTGGAGACAGTCCCATCAGACATGTGGAATGGGAAAGAGAGTCGGTGGCCAGCCAGATTTGGTATTGAGGAACTCTGGCTGAAGAAGATGATAATTCAAGCAATGCGGGTACATTGGGGACTCGGATCCTGGGGCAAGGAAGCTTGTGTTTTGGCCTCATGCACATGTTCTGTTGGACAGAAGATAGGTCTTGTTGGTCAGGTAAGAATAAAGCACTGCAGAATGGGCCTCTAGCTCTAAAAAAAGTCCCTCTAACCATAAAGGACTTGATGCTCTGAGAAAATGAACTTGGTATTCAGAATGAAAGGGAACATAAGATGGGAATGACACAGCAAGTGCAGATTAGTGAAGATTCTATTTGTAACCCAGGAATTTAGTGAGGAGAAGTCACACTTGGTTTTACTTCTTTCAACCTTAGTCCTTTGCTCATATTTCCTAAACACTCTTCTCTCTCAATTCCTCTGGAAACCCTAGTCTGTCTTTAGTCTTTTCTCTTATTTCCTAAACATCCTTATCTTCTGATGGGCACTCTTTATTATGTCTTCCCCCCTTTATCCAGAAATATGCCAGGGTGGCTGTTACTGGCTTGTGGCAGTCAATTGTGCCCAAATCTCCAGGTCTGCATTTAGTCACGTCATGTTAATAGCTAGAATTTGGCCCCAGTGTGGGTATTTTCACCATGGAAATTGCAGATGCTACAAAGGAGGGCTTCCCCCAGCCCTGGAGAGCTGGTTCATCAGTACACCCTGAATTCACTACCCTTCCATTTTCTCTCTCTCGCTCGTTTTTACTTGTGTCTTTTTTCATCTTCTCCCCAGTTTACCATGTCAAATGTGTTAGTAGCCAAGTTGCTTATATTCATTGTCAATGTTTTATCCCTCTTTCCAGTATCTCGATTTTTCTTTTCAAAAGCCAAGGGACATATTATTTCATAAACTACTTTGTGAAATTAAAAAGAAAAAAAATGCCAAGGGACTAGGAAGTGTCCATAGTAAGATTATTATGATTATTCTTTAGTCTGGATAATTAGGCTTGAAACGCAAAAAATTAACCGTCCTCCAAACACTTCTGAAGTAATTTAATTCTATGATACAACACTGGAAAGATTAACAAGTTTATGCTGTATTTCTTTCTCCTAGAAGAAATTTGGCAAGTCGATGACCAAGTAGTTAGACAACAGCAACACCAAGATAAACTTTTGAGGCAAATTGCAATCCTAGATAAGAAAACATTGACCAAAGAGGGGCACCATGAATTTGGAAAAACATTCTGTCAGAATACAGATCTTGTTCCTTCAAGACCATTAGTTCATCAATGTGACTCGTGTGGAAAAAGTTCAAAATGTAATGCAGACTCACTTAGCTCTAATACATACCTTGCAAGAAAGAAATTTGAGTTTGATGAACATGGGAAATTATTTCTCTTTTCTAAGCTTGAAAATACACATTTTGGAGTGCATCCATGTGAATGTAGCCAATGTAGAAAATCTTCCAGCCATGACCAAACCCTCCATACAAATCAGGGAGGTGACAGTGGTGAGAAGCTCCATGAATGTACTAAATGTGGAAAAGCCTTTTCCCACAAGTCAGAATACCTTGTACATTATAGAGTCCATAGAGGTGAGAAGTCCTATGGATCCAGTGAATATGGGAATGGCTTCAGGGAAAAG
>JAQZBX010095530.1:0-11903 GCA_029593785.1 Cabassous unicinctus
CAAAAACACCCCACACAACCATTCCCCATCCGTGTGGTACTACACCCGCAATGGATATACACATCCTGGGGCCTTGCCACCGAGCATAGACCACAGTTCACATCACAGACCACACTCTCTCCCACCCAGTTCTGCATGGTATATTCTGATGGAAAATGGCCTACATTCGTTGCTGCTTCGCCACTCAGGACAACCCCCATCATTTTTTCTTTAGAATATTCTATTTTATTGGAATGTGATTAACACCACTGAATTGTGTAATTGAAAGTGGATAAAATGGGAAATTTAGTTTGTTTATATATTATCAGAATAAAACTTTTAAAAACACACCATAGAACGGTATAACTCAAAGAGTGAACCCTAATATAAACTATGGACTATAGTTAATAGTATACTTATAGTAACATTGTTTCATCATTTGTTACAAAGTTACCACACTAATGCAAAATGTTAACAACGGGGTAAACAGATGGTGGGGAGGTATATGAGAACTCTGTTTCTTTCTGCATGGTTTTGCTGGAAACCTACGATTGCTCTGATTAAAAACACACACACAGACTTCTGCCCTCTTTTTCATATGCCCTCACTGCTTGGAATAATATGAAAAGTAAAATGCTATTGTGAACACAATTTGGATAGCTGCTCAGGTCACACTGATTCTCCCGGGAGCCATACTGTGTGTTACCTGCTTGCTCTTAGCAGAAGTTCATTGGGTCTCAGATGTGGCTGTATAACTCAGCATCTTACCCCATTTCTAGATGCAGTGAGTGCTTCAAAGAACGGGTATCTGATTCAAACAGGGTCGTTTGAGGCTTTCCCTGGGATTTTACAAATGAAAACTCCAGAGCACAAGTCTGCCTTTCTCTCAGGTTGCCTGTGGCCATGGATTGGGATGCAAGGGGTGGGAGAGACCCAACACAGAGTCCAGAGTCCCTACATTGAGCCCCCCAGTCTCTACCTCTGCCCTTTCCAGTTTAAGTCAACCTCATAAGGGTCTATAACTTAAGCCTCCAGCATCAATACAATACATGAACATTTAAAAATTTCAAACATTAGAGTAATGTGTTACACAGAAAAGAATAACACCTTTTTTTTTTTGCCTGCAGCAAACACCTTGTTTCCGGTCTAGGTTAAATTTTCAAAGGAGGTTTTTCTCACAGTCTCTTTTCCTCACAAAAATCTACCAATCTTTTGGAACTCTTCTCATTTTAAACTTTAATTTTTTATTCGGATTCATTACCTCACCATCTTCTTTCCCATACACTTCTTCATACTTTTTGCCCTCCAGCCGTCCTTTGATCTGTTCTGTTGGTCAGGCTCTTGGGGTTGCAAATGATAGAAACACAGCTCAGACTGGCTGGTTGATGGAGTTGGCAGCACAGGAGGCAAGGCCTGCTCTGACAAAGGTAAGCAGAAAATAGGGCAAGTCAAAAGCTTCTGGAGCCAATGCAAATCCAGCTGATGTGGTGCTCAGGACTAGAGCTGTGAGCTTGATTTTGGATAGTTGAGCCAAAATTCCTGGCAATTTGCCCACCTGCATCTTCATCTCTTTCCACTGCTTTTCATCTTTTGCCTCTTTTCCCACTTCTATGGGGCCCTCAATTATTGAGGCAGATTCTAGTTCTAGCAATTCCTTTTCATTTGGCTTTCTGAACAAAGATAGGCCGGGGCATGAAAGAGGTCTCACCTCATTTATTTCTGCTTTTGCTTGACCTGAAGATGCTTTTTTTTCAAAGAAAGGAGATACAGAGGTTCTGGCTTAGGTTTGACTTGCTGGTTGAGGCAACTGCTCAGTTGTGTGACATACATGTGCCTGAGGAAGTTAAACTGCCAGAATGTTATCCACTGCTTATTGACGCTCCCGAAAAGATGCTTAAACTTGTGAGGAGATTCCTGGATGATTCTTCTTCCTAGATACCGGACGTATCCTCCTACCTCATCTGTTAGGAAGCGTGAGGAGAGAGTGTGGGGGGATGTGGCCATAATGCACATGTCTGGCTGCTCCCTGGGATCCCCGCATCCTTTCTCTTTCATTTTTGTAAACTCAGAGCACAGAGCTGATAATAGATGTTCAAAAAATATTTGAATGAATGAAGGATTCTTTTTTTTTTTTTGAGGAGGTACCAGGAATTGAACCTGGGGCCTTGTACATGGGAAGCAGGTGTTCAACCACTGAGCTATAGCCACTCCCTTTTTTGTTTTTTAGGAAAGGATTCATTTTTTTGTTGATAAGAGGTTTTGTTATAGCTTTAATTGGTCAAATACCAATGATTTTCAAATAAAACTTAGCTTTTTTTTTCAGTGATTCCTGATAAGCACAGCAACTGTAAACCTATAAAATCAGTATACAGAACTAAGTAATAACAACAATAAAACAGCTTTTGATTAACGATGTACCAGACACTTTGCCGAATAAGTACTTAATATCTATTATCTTCTTCAAAGTCCTTGGAATATCTTTTTTTTTTTTTTTGAGGTACTGGGGACTGGGGAATGAACCTGGGACGTCGTATGTGGGAAACTGGCGCTCAACCACTGAGCCACATCAGCTCCCCTTAATTGGTTTTCTTATTTGTTTTTGCTTGTTCTTTGTTTCCATTTTCCTAAGGAGGCACCGGGAACCGAACCCGGGACCTCCCATGTAGAAGGCAGGCATTCAACCACTTGAGCCACATCTGTTCCCCTCAGAGTATCTTTTTGAGGTAGGTGCTGTTATTAACCCCATTTTACACATGGAGAAAGTAAGACCGAGAGGTTAAGTACCCTGCTCTTGCATATAACTAGTAAGTGCTAGATGTAGAAGTCAAGGCCAGGTAGTGTGACCAGAATTTGAGCAATCAGCCCCCCATTCTCTTTATTGTAGAGGAAGGGAACTAACATTTATTGATTGCCTGCTATGCGTTAGTCCATATGCTATGCACATTGTTCTTGATCTGGACATTATTAATCCCAAGCTGAAACAGAGATACAGAGAGTATTTAATCGGCGTCACACAAATAATAAAAGGCCCAACCATGATTCAATTCCCAAGCCACCTCTTTTTCAGTGTACAGCGTGGCCTCCTTTACTAATTTTATACGGATTTGTAAAGTATTATTAATACAGATACGAGCTAATAGGAACAGAAGATAGGCCATATGTTCTAAGAGCTAATTGAGACCAAAACAATTGATACTAATTTGGTTTTGTTAAATAAGAAAAGATGGTTTTTCCAATAGATTCCTCCTCCTGGCTGGTTCAAGGTTCTGTACAGCTCATATTAATACCACTTTAGAAATAAAAGTGAAGATTTGCAACTAATCACTTGCTATTTCATTTAGCAGAAGAGAATGGAGAATTCTTTAAATAATTGCTTGAGTTTTGTATTTTGCTTTCCTGGTGTAGCTGAGTGACCTTTAACAAGTTTTGTTCATACTAAGCATATCAAATGGTTCTGACAATCAATTCCACTGATGGTCAGTAACACCTAAATCTTGGCTTATGCTTGTCTCAGGAGGATATTTGCAGAACAGTGTTTTACTTTTTGGCAAGGATTCTGGAGTGAAGAATCACAGAAAATTCCATTTCATGGTGCCTCAGAAGGCACCACTAAATTACACTTCAGAGAGATTGACTCATAAAATAATATGATTTCATTCAACATAATCCCTGAAAATTGCAATTGAGAATAGGGCTTAATTTCCTTCCTTCTGTGATATGATTAGTCAGTAAAATTAAATAGAACTTTCTCACATTACATATGTGCACTCAGTTTCCCTAGAGCCTTGAAGCCTTTTGATTTTGCTATCCTGAAGTTTTTCAAAGACATCCATTAAGTGTCTAGTAACTTGTGTGTTCCACATTGTTCTTACAATTTAAAGTCTTCTCAGTTTACAAAGCACATTAAAAATTAAAGTGATTAATAACTAGGATTATATTATTTCCTTCAACCAAGTGAATGAATGTCTTGAAACAACTTTTGCTAATGTGCGCCCTGTAACAAAGAACCAACTGTGCACAAGCTAATTTGAGGAGCTTTCAAATAATTGCCCACAAAGTTGGTTTTCCCCCCCTCTAGTGGTGCTGCAATTATCTTTTCAAGGGAATGATTTATTACATATACACACGCACAGAGCTCTAAAACCTGCCTCACTGCCCCCAACATTATAGAATTGTTATAATTTTGTTTCATTTATCCTAACAAACAATGCAGGTTCCTCCCCCCTTCCCCCGGTGGATCTAAGGCACCATTCATCATTTGATTATTATGCTAAAGGTTTGATGTAAAAGCAGATATAAAGGAAACAATACTTCATGGAAATAATGAAATCTGCTACTTCCATGCTGCTTTACTCTCAAGCTGGCAAGTTCTTCTTTGCATTTTCAGTACTCTCATCTTTTTCAAAAGTTAGGTATAAATCAAAGCTTTAAAAGTAGAATTAGGTTCGGAAAGTAATTGGGGATTAGTGTTAGTGAAATCTTTTATGAAAAACAAGTATCTCTATTGACATACCAAAATCATTTACTGGTTTCATGAGTTTGCAGGTATATAATCAATTTAGTATTATTTTCTCCATTTTTAGAACTGTGCTGAGGTGCTGTGGGCGTGGCCAGCATATATAACTAGACGCCAGCTACACTTTTACAGCCCAGTGTCTGTGCATTCCTTTTGCATGGATATTCTTGAATACTTTTTAGATGATTCATTCTTAGGCAAATTGGTGGGACACTCCTGAGCTGCAGGCTGAGGATATGTGATGAATTATGAGTAAGACATCATTCCTGCCCTTAAAATTTAATGTAAATCAGTTTGAATCAGCAGGATGTAGTTTTCTTTATTCACTCTCCCACTTAGCCAAATTTTAGCTGACTCCAGATAAGCTTGTTCAGAAAATATGAAAGAGTAGTCCACATAACTTTCTTTCAGCGTCATTTTATTGTTGCAGTTGCTTTGCTTTAATAAATCTATAAAACAGATACATTAGCGCACAGTAATACTCGTTACAAAGATTTTCACCACCTGGCTCCGTTTTAGATAGAAATCTCTCCAAAGTGCATCCAAAACCAAATTTTATCTGGGCAAAAGAAAAGATAAAGCACATCTTTTCAGGGGCATAACTCTGTCATTAAAGGAAACTCACCAGTCATGATTACTATTCCACATGAATAATCCATATGAAGGACTTTTTAGCTTTGAAGAGCTGACCTGGACTGTAACGTGCATTTCAGACCTCTTAATGATTGGAAAAAAAATTGAGTGTGTGAAATGCAGTAGGGTGAGCAGGTAGAGGAAGACTGATCTTTGAGTGCTTTGGAAAAACTGGGTAAATGAGGACTATTGATGAATTAAAACAGCAAAGTAGGGTGAGATGAAGTAATTCAGAACTTTAAGGCATGGCTCTTAAGATTAATTGCCTGCACCATTTACATTGTAACAGGCTTTGTGATACATGCCGGGAAAACATTTATTGGGTTTACATTGCTCTAACATGGAGATGCCCAAAGGCCGTTATAACAACCTCTTGCAGATTTAGAAGAAAATGGATTGTGGCTTAAATAAAGCTCATCATTTTCCATTTATTCTCAAAGGTCTAGTTAATGAAAATATGGAAGTTACATACACACAGAACTAATAGTTAAATGAATTTATTCGATATTTTATCAATTTTTGCACTCAGCAATCATTGTTTCATATACCTTGTGCTTGCTTTCTGGGATCACATTTTTCCTTTGAAGTAGGTTTACCAGATAAAATTCTTATTAGTCTGCACTTACACTAAAAAAGTATTTGTTGTTTATCTGAAATTCAAACTTAACTGGGCATCCTGTATTTATTTGCTAAATCTGTATTTGATGTCCTTAACCATTCTCTTAGTGTGAATCACTGGGACATCTATATTTTATATGTATTTTGCCTTCGTTCTATATTGATAAGACTAGTCAGGAATAAAATTCTAGGTTGACAGTTATTTTCCATGAATACTTGTGACTATATAATACTATTGTGTTCTGGCCTTTATGGTGTTGATGAGATGTTTTACTGATCTCTCTTGAGATCATCTCTTCATTCCTTATGTTCTGTAGTTTTATCACGATATGCCTATGTTGGGATTTATCTTTATTTTACTCAGTTGACAGTACAATGCCAACCTGAAGACTCATATCTTTCTTCAAATTTGAAAAATGTTCACCTGTTATCTCTTCAAATAGTGCTTCTTCACCATTCCCTTCACTCTTTTCTTCTGAAACTCCTGTTTGGCAAATATTGGTGCCTCTCATTTTCATGTCTCAAGTGTTTCATGCTTTTATCCACTTGTCTTTTTGAATGAATACCTAAGTTCCATCTTCTAATTTTGGAATAATTCATGCCTATTATATAAAATCTAGAGGCAAAAGTATAAAAAAATTAAAATTAGCCACCATCCTCCACCAAAATCGTTATAATTTGCTATATTTCCTGTCAGTATATCTGAGTGCATGAATAACTATATGCGTGTGCATGCATTTATGTGTGTATGTTTGTTGTACAGCTATTGGGGACTTTATTTCATGGTTAGCTGTGAAAGCTGCTTTTTAAACTGAATATATAATGAATATTTTCTGAAGTTAATAAATATTCTTCTAAAGATAATTTTAGTGGTAGCATGGTATCATAGTATTACAGTTAACACAGAATAATTTATTTAACCGTTCACTTAGTGTTGGCTTCTCAGCTTGTTTTCCATTTTTCCTTATTATAAGTAATGACATCAGAGGCATGAACATAAATCTTCACACGCGTCTATGCTTAGGTTTAGAAGAGAAATTAGTGGTTCCCAAGCTTTTGATCCATCCTGTCCACATTACCTTCCAGGAAGGATGTACAATTTCCCCTCCAACTAGTAGTTTAGGAGTTAGCCTCCCTCCCTTCTTCCCTTGTGTTCTTTTCTTTACCAATTTGAAAAAACAAAAGGGCAGGTAATAGTATGTTTTGCTTCACATAGGCTCTGCACATTTCTCTTTAGGCTTTCCCTGGAGTATTTTATATTGACAATAAAGAGTAAGATCTTTATTATTATTATTTTAATATTTATATTCTTACTGGAACTAAGTTTCATTGGTTCCAATAATTTCTTCTTTGTTTTCTAGCTAGCGATTATTTATCTTCAAATGATTGTAATTTTTTCTGGGAAATATAATGACGGAATAGGAGAGCAACTGTGAGTTGAAAGAAATTCTAATACACGTATGGAACATGCTTGTGACTGATGAATCCCACAGAAACAGGTGAAGGTGAATGCTAAGACTATAAAGTTGTTTGGAGGACCCAGGCTAGTAGCTAGTGAGTGTAACCTTTCTAGGTTACATTTAAAGTAGATAGAAAGTTTATGTATTTTGTTTTGCTTTGTTTTATATATTCTGGTTTGCTTCCAAGGTATTGATGTGAGGTAGTGTTTTCATGGAGCTGAGCTAAATGCCTTTTCTCTCACATTATTGGCAAGTCATTGTACCTCTTCAGTTTTATCATGAGGTCTTTAACAATAAGACCTTTTCGTTGTTTTTGTTTGCTTTCCCTCGGATTCTGAGGCACTTCCCTTCTCGTCTCACCTCTTCCTAGCTCTTCTATCAGTTAAGAGCTACTTTAAGAAAACAGTCATGTATTATTTCTCACAATCTTGGGTCAGATTTACTCGTCTGCTGAAGCCCTGTGGAGATGATTCCGCTAGGTCCGTCAAGCCTCTGTAGTCAGCTGATGAGTTGCTGGGATGGTATAGGGCGGCTTCAGCTGGACATCTTGGCTCTCTCGCAGATGGTCTCTCATCCTCTAGCTAGCTCATTTGGGTTGTTCTAATGGTGGTAGTGAGGTTCTCAGAGAGGGAGTGAAAAGCACACAAAGCTTTTGAGGCCTAGGCTGAGGCGTGGACTTGGTGCACTGTTACTTCCAGCACATTCTACCAGCTGGAGGAAGTCATGAGGCCAGCCCAGATTGGAGGGCTGAGGAAATAGGCTCCACCTCTTCAAGGGAGAAGCTACAAACTCCATGGCAAAGGGCCTGGATACCAGGAAGGGTGGAGAATTGGGCTCATTTTTAAAATCAACCCATCACACCTGGATTAGTTTATACTGACTTAGCCAAATATAAGTGGCATTTGCTGGAGAAAAAAGGAAATGAAGTTCTTTATTTGTATTACTGTGAGGTCACTTTACAGCTGAAGTTAAGAGCCATATTGAGAAATGTCCTGGTGAATAAGAATTAATCTGATGATTATATTAGAAATAACTAGATAATTATATTTTAAGTACATTTTTATTGAAGTATAATATGTACAGAACAATGTACAAATTATCCCAAAGGGAACATACCTATGTAGTTATCGCCCGGGTCAAGAAATACAGCATGGCCTGTACTCTAGAATACTCGCTTTGTCTCTTCCCAATCTTTATTCCCTCCCTCATTCCCAAAGGTAATCACTGTCCTAACTCTCATACCCACAGATTAGGTTTGTCTATCTATGAGCTATCAGACTTGCACTGTGTTCTTTTGTGCCTGGCTTGTTTCACTGAACATCAAGTTACCAATAACATGTTCATATTTAAAATTCTAGCTAGTGGAGTGCAAATATCCATGGATATTTTCATTTAAAACCTTATCAATGCCTTTTTACCCTTTCTTTTGACATATTCTACTCTGACTTCTCTGCTGCTGCAGTGTTTCTCCACAGCTTTGTCTCCAAAGCTCCCTCCAGTTCCATGATCAAAGCAATTTGTTCTTGTGATGTTTGTTTCTTGCTAGGAGGAAATAGGGAATATATTTGGGAATAATGTGGGTACAAAGAATGAGACTTAGAATCCATTGTTCTTGCTTACATTTGGGAAATAATAGTAGACAATCAAAAGGTATGAACTAGACTGAAGTCAACCCAACTTCATAATTCAGTTCTTCAAAACACTTAATTTTAAAAACAAAACAAAACAAAAAAAAAACTTTAAAAAAATCTTCTTGTTGAGCCTACCAGAGATTAATCACATTGCTTTGTTATATTTAGTGACTTAATTCCAGAAACTGTGGGTAACTAATATACTGAATTCTGTTTTACAATGTCAGTGGCTCAGAGGAATGGACAGATGTTTTACTGACTTGAGGGAGTTGTTTCACGGTCCGGGGCATCCTCTTGGAACTATTGCCACAGTCTCTGGTTTAAATAGGCACAGTATTTTCAGTAAGAATTGGAAGAGTTTTTGATCTGGATGTAAGTATCCTATTTCAGCATTTGCAAATCCATTTGGGAGCCATTCCTAACCATTTTAGAACCATTTTTGTGGTGTGTCTTCTTACTGTGCTCATATCACTGGGATAAGATTCAAAAAGGAAATGTCTGTTTATTTTAATCACTTTTCCTCAGGAAAGACGGTGGTGAAATGAGTCATTAGCACACTGTCTTTCCCAAGAGCGCTTTGACTTTAAACTCTGGGGCTATAAAATCAATGGGCAGATATTTGTTGTATCCTGAGTGACGAGGAAAGCCCATGATGTTCACGTTACTGTGTATGTTTTAAGGGGAAATTAATGTAATGTCTGTGGATTGTAGTCATAAATCCAAGACCAACAGAGTAAGTATATGTTATCAGCAGCATCTTCCATGTGTGGTACACATGTATCAAGAAATAAAAACAAGCTGCTCTCTGGACTCTGATAACTCTTTTATCATGTTCCCCTGAAGACAGAGGAATCGGAAAGGAAGGAAGTTGCTCCAACAGTGGTTTGCCTCCTTTCAGTGAGTTTAGTGATTGAGTCCATCCAATGCTGGATTATCGTTTCATAATAGCAGGGATAGTAATAGGGTAGGAGGGGAGGCTCTGAAAGCAGTGCAGCCCAGGGAGAAGCAAGTATAACCACGAAGAATCTTACACTATAGTTTGCAAGTCCAGTCCCACAGAACGACATTTCAGAACATGTGCTCTATAGGCCACCAGTTGAGAGGGATGTCATTAGATGTTGTATGAAAAAAGGTTCTGTGGTGAAGTGTGTGAAAAACCCTGAGTTAAACAAAGAAAAACAAAACCCACCAACGGACTTCTTGGGGTCTTTAATGTATATAAAATGAGCAGAGATTTTCAAATGTATTTGGCCACAGTGCGCCTCTTTTAGCAGCAGTCTCATAAAACATATGTTTAATATAAAATATTTTGGGTAAAATGGCTCTCAAGCATTGGAATTCATTTTTGCTCACCTATTTCCTAAAATAATTTTGAAAAACAAGTATTTTTCACACATTTTTAGGTTGATATCTACTTTTTCTTTTCATCAAAAGTTAAATGGCTGCCATAGATTAATTTCTGGTATATTTATTTTGCAAATGTGCTTTAAATATATTTTCATCCAATCCTTGGAGCTGCAGATTTGGCTCATTCAACTTTTGAAAAATGTCTGCCATATAATTTAATTGGCAAATCCATGCTTCTATATGAAAGAAATCAGACTTATCACCTTTCCTATGACTCTCCTTTGAGAGGGGATATATTTGCAAACTGTCTGTTATGTCTCTGAGAATTTTACAGTGCAAGGCAATGCACCTAGAAAGGTGTATGGGTAAGAGGTATGTATACCTTGTCTTTGAGAAGAAGGAGAAGGCGCTGAGGAAAGGGCAGATGGAAAAGGAGGACTGGCAAATGTTTTCTTAGGCAGATCACTTTAGAAAAGGAAACATATAAAGGCTGAGGGTCTCGAAATTGGTTCCCTTAAAAGTATCCAAGCCTGTGTGTACCTGAAGGAATATCTTCATATGCCTTTAGGGGCACGTGTACCCAGTGTGAAGACTGCTTCTCTAGAAGTTTAAGGTAAACATATATGTCCTCTTAGAGAGTAAACACCCCTCTGCTTTAAGATAAGGGACCCCTATTAAACAGCTAACTGGCCTGTCTGGCTGGGAAAAGTATTCATTTCAAAAGATAGTGGTCTCTGCTTTCACGTGGAAGTCATATTGCTAATAGGATTCTAAATGGAATTTCTGTCCATCAGCAGAAGCTGAACATAAACAGCTGACTCTACAGAAAGCTTCATATTTTCATACAGTGTAAAGACCTTCGTGTTCTGTTCTCACTTTGTACCTAATTCCTGTTGGTTACTGGACATGCCTCATTTCCTGTGTAAACTTGTATCGCTAAAAAGGAAGTGAATTATTACTTGCTTTGCTAAACATACATGCTTTCCTGTAGGAGAATAGATACATAAAAGTGTATTTATTTCCCGTACTGGCATTTACACTATTCATAATATATTACGCATTAAGTGCCATACTATATTTATTCTTGGGCATTTTCAACCTTGGCAAGTGGCAGATTGATTTGAAGTCAGAGAATATTTAAGCTAGAAATAGCCTTGGGGATTATCTAGTTCAGCCCCTTTGTATTACTGGAGAGGAAAATGACATCAAAAGGCATTAAGCGACTTGCTCCAGGTAATTAGAATCCTAGTTAAATGAAAAACTGGGTCTTAGTGGGATATTTCTCCGATTAGATTCACCTTCCCCCTAACCCTTTTTCAGAATAGGATTTTGGACAAAATCGTCTCTATCAAATGAGAATAATGGTTCATGTATTGCTCACTTCCCGGAATTATGAAGATCCAGTGAGATAAGCTGTGCTATACAAATAATAAGGGATCGTGAAGAAGATGAGGATGAAGCTCCTTACAGTAATCCGTGCTGGAGTATTGCATCGCTCCTCAGCGCTGAAATACCTAGGCTGTGCTAAATGAGGTTGTTTAAAGAGAATCTCTTGTTAGTATATTCCCTGCCTACTCTGCATTTTTATGCCAATGTTCAGCCATTTTAGGTCTATAAGAAGAGCAATTTTGTATTATTCAACTGAATATATGGCCTGAGGTACATGGTCAGCATTACTAGGCAAAACCCTCTGTAAATGTTTTTTTTTTTTTTTTTTTT
>JAQZBX010095531.1:0-11907 GCA_029593785.1 Cabassous unicinctus
CTTGCATACCCGGGATGAAACCCACTTGGTCATGGTGTATAATCCTTTTGATATGTTGTTGAATGCGATTAGCAAGTATTTTGTTGAGGATTTTAGCATCTAGGTTCATTAGAGAAATTGGTCTGTAATTTTCCTTTCTAGTGGTATCTTTGTTTGGTTTTGGTATGAGGGTAATGTTGGCATCATAGAATGAATTAGGGAATATTCCTTCTACTTCTATTTTTTGAAAGAGCTTAAGTAGAATTGGTGTTAGTTCTTTTCAGAATGTTCGGTAGAATTCAGCTGTGAAGACATCTGGTCCTGGGCTCTTCTTAGTTGGGAGATTTTTGATGACTGAATCTATCTCTTTACCTGTAATTGTACTGTTGAGTTCATCAATTTCTTCTTTCATCAATGTAGGCTGTTTGTGCTTTTCTAGAAACTTGTCCATTTCCTCTAAGTTATCATTATTGTTGGCATATAATTTTTCAAAGTATCCTCTTATGATACTCTTTATTTCGGTGGGGTCAGTAGTGATATCCCCTTGCTCATTCCTTATTTTGTGTATTTGCACCTGTTCTTTCTTTTTCTTTGTTAATCTGGCTAACGGTTTGTCAATTTTATTGATATTCTTGAAGAACCAGCTTTTGGTTTTGTTTATTTTTTCTAGTGCTTTCTTATTCTCTATTTCATTTAGTTCTGCTCTTATCTTTGTAATTTCCTTCTTTCTACTTCCTTTAGGTTTAGTTTGCTGTTGTTTTTCTAATTCCTCCAAGTATGCAGGTAGGTCTTCAATTTAAGCTCTTTCTTCTTTTTTAATATATGAATTTATGGCTATGAACTTCCCTCTTAGAACTGCTTTCACTGCATCCCATAGGTTTTGATACATTGTGATTTCATTTTCATTAGTTTCCAGGTAGTTAATGATTTCTTTGAGATTTCCTCCTTGACCCACTGTTTGTGTAAGTGTGTGGTGTTTAACTTCAAATTCCTTGTGCTTAACCTGTTTCTCTGGCCCTTAGTGATTTCCAATTTCATTACATTGTGATCAGAAAAATTACTTTGTATAATCTCAATTTTTCTGAATTCATTGAGAGTTGTTCTGTGGCCTAGCATGTGGTCTATCTTGAAGTAAGATCCATGTGCACTTGAGAAGAATGTAAATCCTGCTGTATTTGGGTGTAATGTTCTGTATATGTCTATTAAGTCTAGGTCCTCCAATGTATTGTTGAGAGTCTTTGTTTCTTTATTGATTCTCTGTCTAGAAGTCCTGTCTAATGATGACAATGGTGTATTAATGTTCCCTATTATAATTGTAGAGGTATTTATTTATCCACTTAGCTTTTCCAGAGTTTGCCTCACATATTTTGAGGCACCCCGATTAGGGGCATAAATGTTTATGATTATTCTCTCTTCTTGAGAGATTATCGTTTTTACTAATATATAGTGTCCACCTTTGTCTCTTACAATAGTTTTGCATTTAAAGTCTATTTTGTCTGCTAATAGTATAGCTACTCCTGCCTTTTTTTGGCTATTGTTAGCTTGTAAAATTGTTTTCCAGCCTTTTACTTTCAGCCTTCTTGAATCCCTGGTTCGAAGATGGGTTTCTTGTAGACAGCATATAGATGGATCATGTTTCCTTATCCATTCTGCCAATCTGTGTCTCTTAAGTGGTGAATTTAATCCATTAACATTCAATGTTATTACTCGCAATGAATTTCTTTCTTTAGCCATATTTTTTCTGGATTAATGTATGTCATATGTTGTTTTGTTTCTATTTTTTTATTTTTAGATGTCTTTAAACCCTCCTCCAACTCTCTCTCCCTTGATTTTTCCTTTCAGCTTATAGAACTTCCCTTAGTATTTCTTGAAGTGCTGGTTTCTTATTGACATACTCTCTTAATTTCTGTTTATCTGTGAATATTTTGAACTCTGCATCCTTTTTGAATGGAAGTTTTGCTGGATAGAGAATTCGTGGTTGGAAATTTTTTTCTTTTAGTATTTTGACTATGTCATACCACTGTCTTCTTTCCTCCATGGTTTCAGATGAAAAATCAGGACTTAATCTTATTGTGCTTCCCTTGTATGTGATGGTTTTCTTTTCTCTTGCTGCCTTGAGTATTTTCTTTTGTCTTGAGCATTGGACATTTTGACAAGTATATGTCTTGGAGTTGGCCTGTTGGGATTTATATTGTTTGGAGTGCACTTTGCTTCCTGGATCTGTACATCCATCTCTCTCAAAAGGGTTGGGAAGTTTTCAGCCATTATTTCCTTCAACAATCCTTCTGATCCCTTTCCTTTCTCCTCTCCCTCTGGGATGCCCATGATGAGTATGTTTGCGTGTTTTGCTTTGTCAGTTAAATCCCTGAGTCCCTGCTGGATTTTTTCTACATTTTTGACTATTTGTTCGACTATCTGTTTGATTTCAGCTGTATTGTCTTCCACATCACTAATTCTTTCTTCTACCTGTTCCAATCTGCTGTTATGTGACTCCAGCGTCTTTTTTATTTCTTGGGTTGTGCCAATGATCACCATCGTATCCGTTACCTTTTTGTGTATGCACACAATTTCTTCAGTATGTTCTGTCAGTGTCTTCTTCATATCTTTAATCTCTTCCATCACTTCATTAAGATGGTTCACGACATTTGTTTGGGAATCTTTGATTAGTTTTTCGATGTACGACATATATTCCTGGATTTTAGTTAGTTCATTGGAGTGATCCATATTTTCCTGTTTCTCTGTGTGGTTGTAATTTTTTGTTGCCCTCTGGTCATCATTTTATCTTGATGGATTTATTCAGTTGATTAGTTTCTCTCTCTGCTCTAGAGTTTTATTTAGCTGGTGGTTCTGTGTGTGTGTAAAGTTTTCTCTTTGATACTTTTTCTTCTTATTTTGTTTCCTTGCTTCTTTCTATGTTACCTTGAAGGGAAACAATTACTGCCAGAGGAATCGAAAGAAGTGAGAACAGCAGAAGGATAATAGTAATAGTAATGAAAGTTAGTAGAGAGGCCAAATTGGACTTAGTGAAATGAGTATTTAACTTGTGTATGTAGTGTAGAGTAACAGGAAAAAAAGTGGAGTACCTACAATGGGCTGGGAAACCAAATAGAAGAAAATATATATAATGGTTTAGAAGGCTAGAATGATAAGGAGGGAGAGCAAGAGTAAAGAAAAGGCTAAAAGGAAAAGGCTAATATTAATTTAAAAAATAAGAAAACAAAAATAGATATTATAGATGTTGACCCCCTTAAGTTGTGGGCTAATGAAAAAGTATGATGTCTAAGAACCACAACAGAAAGCAGAAGGCAGAGAGATGATGGGAGGATAAGAGAAAGCTTTGATGCAATACCAGTAAATACTGAGAATGGGAAATCACTGAGGAAGAAGCACAGCAAAGAAGAGACAAGCTGGCAGTACATAATTTTAAAAAATGAAATTAAAAAGAAGGGGGAGGAAAGAGGAAAGAAAAGCAAGGGACAATAAATAAACAGAGAAAAGCCAAACGGTCACACCATCAAGCAGTCAAACAAAGCTAAGGAGGAAGTGTTCCTTCCAGTGTACTTGTGGATCTTCAAAGCCTGCTTGCGTTTATGAATTACCCTTCAGTGTTGTATCTGTAGGTATTAAGGCAGATTTTTGGTAGTATACTAAATTAGGAACAGGAATTCATTTTTTAACATGACTGTCTTCTTTTTTGGGGGCAGGGTATAAGGGACCCATAGGAGTCCTCTGCTAGATCACCCCCTTCACCGAGGTGGCCCTAAATAGGGTCGTGGAAACTAATCAAGCCCTACTCACTTCCTTACCTCCCTAGGAGTGCTGAAGCTTTGATGCTTGTCAGTACAGAGGGATAAAATTGTCTGACTCCCCCCCTCTTGGCCAAGCCTTAGTATCAGCGGGGAGCTGCAAAAAACAAGTTTGCTCAGCAATTTTGCCTCTCCCCTCAGCCTGGCAGTGTTTCCAGCCTGCTTATCTGCTCCCTAAAGCTATGAGGGAAAACCCAAGTGACAGAGAGACCGGGAGGGAGGGGACGTGATCTCTCCAAGTGGCAGAGGCAGGGAGGGGTGAGGGGCGAGCAGCAGAGCCGAGCCTGGGATACCGGCCCAGAGGATCTGCGGCCGCGGCAAGGGAGAACGAGGAAGGCCGAGTGGACACAGCAGCAGTGGCGGGAGTGGCTGGAGTGACGGGGATCGGTGGGAGGGGGGGCAGAGGTGGGAGCGGCTGGAGTGATGAGGAGCGGCAGGAGGGGTTGCTAAGGCGGGAGCAGCGGGAGAGAGGAGGAGCGGCAGGAGGGGCGTCCGAGGTGGGGGAGGAAGAATAAAGAAAAAAAAATAATAAAGTATGAGGGGTCCAGGCCGCCAAATCCACAGAAGTTACTCTACTCTCCACCTTCTGTCAGAGCTCTCCCTCCCTCAGATTATGTTCCCACAAGCCAGCAGGCAGCCAGAGTCGCGGATGTAGGATCCGCGGCTCCATCCAGCCGTTTTCTGTGTGGGTGGGGCTCAGCCCTCCGTGCTGACCACCAAAGGCAGGCTCAGGACTCACGAATCTCCATTGATCACTCCACGCCGTCGATCCGCCAGGTGCTAGTTGACCCAAGCCTCCCACTCCATGCGCACACAGCCCAGACCCTCGGGCAGGACCGTGTCCACAGTCGTCCGTCCCCAGAGATCTGAACCGTGAGCAACCACCTAGATCGACGCCATCTTCTCTCTTCTTATTCCTATTGCAAGCTTTTAACAAATAAAATTATATTGAACAAAAACAAGGATGCAAGGGAAGTTAGGGAAGATTTGGAAATACACTTTGAGTCCTTACACACACATGAAGAAATTTAGCATATTTAAGGTAGAATGAGATGATATAAAAATGCTTATTGTAATTCTTATATCAACCACTTTAAACAGTTAATAGTACAGCAAATACTAATTAAGTAAATAGGTATGATAAATAATTTAAATTTAAACCATTAGCTAGAAGAAACACTTGCAAGTGATATTGGTTGGCTACAGTTGACTAAGGCTGAATAAATAGCCATGGATTGTTATAATTTGGTTGGAATTCATTAATTTCCAAAATGCCAAAGAAATCAATCTGTTGAAAAATTTGATCAATACTTCTATATTATTATTTATTTTTGTGTGATCTTTTGATTATTGGGAAAATGTAATTTCTCACTATAATTGTAAATGTCTCTCCTTCTTGTAAAGTTGTCAATTGTTTTATTTCATGTAAACAATTATTGGAGTCATATTCCATTGGTACTGTTTTCTTCTTCTTGATTAATTGACCCATTTATCACTATGAAATATGTCTCTTTATTTCTCATAATAGTCATTTCAATGAAGTCTGATCTGTCTAATAGCTAATAAAGCCAGTTCATGTTGCATTGTTGTATAGTTTCATGATACAGCATTTCCATAATTTTACCTTAAATTTATTAATATACATTCATCTTTTAAATAAAATTCAAATAGATACCATTATTCAATGGATAGATGCACTGACTGTGCCCTGGACAGAAACAGCATTCTTTGAGAGGATGTGATGCTTTGTGAGTAGGCAGACTCCATGTAGAGTGCAGCCTTTGAGCAACAGACACATGAGCTCCAATGAAAGTTGAAATTTTCAGGAAGTGCATATACTACACAATCTAAATATGTAGGAATTACATGTTAATCAATATTATTTGGCTAAATATCTGATCATTTCAACTATATTACCATTTCTAGAAGACATCAGCATTCTTAATTCAAAATATTAAACAAATATAACAGGCAAAAGAGAATCACAGACCCATATTTAGTAGATCATTGCATATCAAATCACTTGGAAAAAATTTTCACTCAGTTGAGTATTAACTCAATGCTTATGCATTGAAAAATTCCAACACTGGCTTCCTGGTCACTAAGCAACTAAAAAGCCAGGATGGTTTTCTCTAGCTTCTCAATCTTCTTAAACATTACACAGTCTCTTCTATGGGACATGGGAATAACAAATGAAGTGTCCCCTCTTGTGGCAGGGGATTACTTAGTTTGTACATTCATTAGATGGAAATCCAGGACTGTAGAAGCCTGTGTATCTTCTTAATCTTCTGGTGTGAAATCAAAGTACAAAAAATTGTTTTTGCATTAGTATAGAAGAAAAGAGAGGAATAAAATTAAGAAACAGCTTAACAATGTCTGATTTGTGCAATCCAGTTATACCCAGGAAATTGTAAGAATTTAACACTGAATAGAATAAGAAATCAAAGGGAAAGTGGTTAGAGGTGTCAAAAGTAATGAATAATATCAGAGGATTTCATTACTGAGTATATTATATATAGAGAGACAGAGAGTGAGAGAAAGAGAGGTGATATAATCACCTCAGAAAAGGATTCAATGAAAAAGGAAAAATTCTGAGGGAGTGAGGTATTTAGCAGTTATAGAAAGCTGAGGTAATATTAAGGCATATTTGAGAAGGAGGCCAAATGAGAGGTATCTTTACGGAATGTAGTTGTGAGACAATTGAGAGATGACTTGGAGATGATTGATGAATTATGGGAAAGTTAAATGTGAGATTAATGCAAATGTAAATGCTATCCTGAAAAACTATCCTAAGTGATAAATTAAGAGAAAACTGAATGCTAAATGGCTCTATTAAGAGAGATTATTCATAGATTATTTTAATATGGCTGAAAGATAACTGATATTTTCAAGTTATTGCCAGAGACAATGACATGACTTGGGAATAGCTATCAACAATTTAAGAAATATAAATGTAAAATATTTATTTCACATCCTTCTGTTTTGTATTTAGAAAATATTTATGACAGAGCATAAAACATGCTTATTGTGCACAGGAAAATTACTGAAATTGCATAGATTGTGTGATAGAAATATTTTTAAACAAAGAAACCACATATAGTCTTTGAAGAGAACAATATCAAGATATTGGAATTATAAAACAATCAGCAGTGCATTTGCAGAAGATGAAATAGATCTATTTTGTGAAATATATATATATATATTATATAGATAGATAGATAGATATATAATATTATGTGCCTGTTGTTTTGGTCTCCTAAACATTTACTATGGTTTAAATACTGAAATAGTTGTGTCATATTTCCAAATGCAAGTTTACAAGTCAGATGATAATGTCCAATGTACATCAATAAAAAACAAAAGATCTGGATATATTTTTAAAAAAAGAAATAAAATAAAATTATTTCCTTGGACCCAAGAGTTAACCAATATCACCAAGTAATCCATTAACTTGACAGGGAAAGATTTATCCAGAGACATAGTTAAGATCGGTTTAGCTGACATAGAAGCCCCAGAGCCATAAACTGGTAATATCACTTTGATGTAATTTTGCTGACAAGTTGGAGGCTGAGTGTGTACAAACATGAGTGAGAAACTCCACAGACTTGAGGTCACAAAACCTTGCAGAATGTCTCTACAGAACCTCACAAGATATTCAAGGTGAGGATCTAGAAGTTACATTTGATGCTCTGGCATATGGAGGGGAAGAGCAATTGTTGTGAAGTACACTCAGACCTTTCTGATTAATAAAGCCAACTGTCCAGGGCAAGAGATTTTCCAAAGACATATTCCAACTTGGGGAGGAAATCCTTCCTTGCTCCAGAGGTCCTCACTGCTTCCTACATCTCCTATAGTAAGGGCAGGTTTAAAAGAGGTAAAACTTATACTTTTGGTATAAATTTTCCATAATCTAAAAGTTCTCTAAAAATAAATTTTATAATGATTTTTATTTAAAAAGTGTAAGACCTTTAAGGAACTAGACTGGTGATTCCACAGTTAGGAAAGGAAGTAAGGGGCAGGGGGGAAATATATACAACTGGAAAACACTTTTGCAGGCCACAGTCACAAGGCAAAGTGTCACTAAAAATTGAGAATTAATTTTTAGACTGTATAAAACACTCTCTCCTGAACACCTCACACCCAAACCTACAGTGGACTGCACTAATCACAGTCCACTAGTAAAAGTGGACTATGGCTGAATGACCTGCAAGACACAGGCTCTCAGAGGAGGACAACTTAAGGAAAGACATAGTCAAAATTAGAGGCTATACAAGGCCAAAAGAAGAATTTTTAGTCTCTGATGCTTATAATATAACATACAAAGAATAGAGTCCACTTCCTTGCAGATAATCAAATCCTCAAGCAAAAAGTTATTTACCTCAGGTCCTCTTAATCAATACATCATATTAAGCTGTCTATAAAACATAATATGACATGTAAGGCAAGGACAGAAAACAGAATGAAAAGAAAAAAGTAAGCCTTAGAACTGCACTCAGAAATAATTCACATTTTGCAATTGTCATACAAGAATTGAAAAATAATGTTTTATATGTAAAGGGCACTAATGGAACAAGTACACAATGTGAAATAGCAGGTGGATAATGTAAGATGGAGATTTAAAAGAGGAACACCTAAAATAGATGAATAATAATAAAAATTTTGTAGAATAAATGAAGAATTTTTGGTGAGATCATCAATAAAATGGAAAATGTTGAGGAAAGAATTAATGAATCAGAAGATAGGTCAATAGAAACAACCTAAACTAAAAAGAAAAGTGAAAAATGAATGAAAACAATACATTCTCCAAGAATTGCGGCATAATCTCAAATGATGCAAAATATCTTTAATTGGAATACCAGAATTAAAAGAAAGAGAGAAGGTAAGAATTATTTGAAGAATAGCCAAGAATTATTCAAAAATATTTTCAGAAACTAAACCTCTCAGATCCAAGATGTTCAATGAAGAAAAAGCAGGAAAAATAGCAATCAAAAATAGCAAAAGACTAAGAAAGAAAACAAAGCAATGTGAACAAAACAAAAATACATCTAGGCAATTTCTATTCAAGCCATATTAGTCTGAAAAGAAATCAGGTTTAAAAAAAATAACCAAGGGGATGGGTAAGATGGCAGGTGAGTAAGGAGCTCCAAGTATCTGCTAGTAATCAAACAGAGCTATCCAAAGCACCTGTTTGGGGGGCCCAGGAGACCAGAAGAGGATCCTACAACATCCTTGAAAGATGGGAAGGAAGAGACGGCCCATCTACAATGAGGTTCCAGCCCATCCTCCACTGGTAACACAAGCCTCCTTCGGAGCTATTCCATGGCTGGAGTTGGAAATTCCATTTCCAAAAAATGGGGGAGAAAGAGTGAGTTGGCCACCATTTTCCACTACTGATAAGTAAATTTGGCTGGCTAAAGTATAATCCTAAAATGCTAAATTTTGATCCTGTCCAAGATGGAAAGTGGCCAGTAGCCACTATTTTAACTGTGCCCCTGGAATAAGGGGAATCAGGTCTGATTGAAAACCAGAGTGACACTAGGAGCTGACATTTTTTCCCACATAGATTAGACTGCAGCCCTAGCCTAGGCTTTGGCCCTACCTCTAACAAGGAGGAAACTGGTGGGACAAGCAGCAGGCTCTCCAAGTAACTGCAGGCATTTTTGGCTGGTGATGACTGAATAGTAGGACACCTGAGTCTCCAACCCTGCACCTGAATAGGTAGGAGAGGAGCTGTGTTTCCTCTTCCTTTCTGGGCAACTGCAGGCACTTTCAGTCTGCCCAAACTGGCTTGCTGGCCATTTGCTCTAATTGTTACAACTATACCATGAGGTCTGAATATTTCTACAATGCAATCTAATCAAATTTTAGAAACTTCTGAGGGTTAGTTATGAGGTCAGTGCTTGGTACTTTTTCCTAACATAAGAGGTCTCCTCTCAGCTGTCTTATTCTCCATTTCTCACTTGTAGACCATCTGGTCTTCATTCTGGAATGTGTCTTCACTAGGCCCACCATTCTTCTTCCAATTTCCTACACCACAATGCCCACTGTTTGTGAGGAAATTCTGAGGTTTAAACTGTTCCCAACTTTGCTCAAATGAATTCAGCCAAGATCTTTTATCATAACTCTAAAGCAGGGCCTGGGAAAATGAACATTCACTGTGAAAGAAATACCCACTCTGAAAATTGAATATTTGATTAAAAAAAAAAAGGAACACATTGTGGTCTTCTAGTTTGCCAAGCCTTGCTTGGAATCAGCCTCATGAGCCAGAAAGGGATATCCTCAGGGGCCACACCCAAGATTGTGCCTAAAATCCTTGGCTGTGGGATGAACCAAAGAAGGAAGCACTACCTCTTGATTACACTGACTCTGGACTTAACCTCAGAAACAACATACGGGTCAAGGTGAGATGTGTGGATGTCCTGCTCTTCCTGGAAAGAAACATATCTAATGGACTTTTACTTGTTTAATTTCTTTCACTCAGCATAGTTATAATAATTTATTCTAATATTATTGTATATCAAGAATCATTCTGTGAATATTCTTGCTGTCCTGATTTTGTGATAATCAGAGTAGGCTAAACAGTTGCTATATTAGAAATCATGCATGTGTCACCAGACCTAATTTTTCTCCCTAGGTCTGATATTGAGAATGCTGGTGATAAACCAAGCCTGATTTATAATATAACTATTCTGTATGAGAAGTGACTGTCACTCTAGGTATCTTTGGTCAACCTTAAGAGATATAGCAGGGGGACAAATGTGGCTCAAATGGTTGGGCGTCCGTCTCCCATATGGAGGTACCTGGGTTTGTTCCCAAGGACCTGGTAAAAATGAAAAAAGAAAAAGGCATGAGGGCTGCCAGGCCCCATGGACAGTTGAGCCATCATGGCCTGCAAGTGGGTGAGACCCACAGGGCCCAGGCATGGGTGCACCATCAGGCCCCAATATTGGGTATGCCACCAGGCTCTGTGTGCATGTGTGATGTCAGGCCCCATAAGTGGGTGCACTGCCAGGCCCCATGAGTGGGTGAGCCACCAGACCCTGTGCATGGGTGAGCTGCAAGGCCCCTGAGCAGATGTGCCATCAAGCACCGTGTGTGGGTGTGCCACCAGGCCCCATGAGCAGGTGAGCCCCCAGGTCCCATGCATGGGTGAGACTCAAGGTCCTGCAAGTGGGTGCACTGTAAGACCCCATGCATGAGTGCAACACCAGGTCCCATGAACAGGTAAGCCCCCCATGCCCTATGCATGGGACAGCCTCCAGTACCCAAATGTGGGTTCACCATCAGGCCCTGCAAGCCACAGAGCAAAATGGTGACATAACAGATAGTGACAAAAGCGAGAGCCAATATGAGATGAGCCAAAAAACTAGGAACTTAGGTGGCACCAGGGATAGGACACCTCTCCCACATCAGAGGTTCCAAGGATTGAATCTCAGTGAAGACAGGGGCAGAAAGAAGAGAAGAGAGGGCAGGAAATGGGCACAGACAGTTGCCCAGGCTATGGACACAAAAACATTAAAAATAGTGCTGGGGATAAAAATGAATCAAAGTAAATAAATAAATAAATAAATAAATAAATAAATAAATCCTTTTAAAAATATAGGGGAGTAAGATATGGACTATAGTTAGTAGTAAAATTTTTACAATGCTCTTTCATAATTTGTTAACAAATGTTTTACAACAATGCTAAATATTTGTGGTGGGGTGATGTGTGGGAGCCCTGTATGATGTTATGTGTGTTTGTTTTGTAAATTCACAATGTTTACAGATCACCTATTGTTTATGTATGTTCATGTATGAATGATTTACTTCAATAAATTGTTTTTAAAAAATAGTAATTGATTTGAACACTAAATAGTATTTCAATATATCTATATGCCTAAATTATTTTATCTTTTAACTTGTTGACTGTTTTTCATTTTCCAAGTTATGATTATTACAATGAAATCTAGTATTCATTGTGAAGATGTAGATAGCTGAGAACACTTAACTCTTATTCTTAATATGGAAAATTGCAAATTATCAAAATGTATACACATGTCAAAAAACAGACGTCATTGAGCTAAGAAAAATCTTAAAATATTGAGACAGAGAGGTCCTAAAAAAGAGAAAACCCAAACTA
>JAQZBX010095532.1:0-10902 GCA_029593785.1 Cabassous unicinctus
TATATAGCATAACTGCAATGAAACTGTATCTTAGGCAATATGATATTGTCCATGTATTTGAGAATGTGTCATAATGATATATAATTATATTGAAGAAAAATCTTCAAAGGTCATCACTAGCTGCAAAATAGTGATTTGACCTTCCTCCCCAAAGGGTATATCTTTCATTGATGTGCTTGTATTGTGAACTTAGTGTTTCTCTACTGAGTTAATGCACTGTATTTTACTTAATAAGGAGTGGAACATTTAGAAAGGCTTATGGCCCCATTAGCTGTGTTGAATGAAAAGACTGTAAGTGTTTATCCTTTTTGTTTTTTATTTTAATATAATATTTGTACATATCTCTGCTGATGTAAAATCACTCAAAGTTCCCACTCCTGATGTATTGTTATAGTCATTCAAGATTCTTCCTTCCTTTCTACTTTTCTCCCTCTTCTGTTCTTTCTCTTCTTTAAATGTGAGCATGTTGATGTTAATCTGACCAATCTAACAACTCAGTTAAGAATATTTGTATATGATATATCTAGAATAGGCAAATTCTTATGGGCAGAAAGTCAATTAGAAGTTGCCTTTTAAAGTTGATGTTAATGATATGTAATATTTTTCAGGATTTTCCCATCTATATATATGAAATCATGGACAATAAATATTGATTATATATTAAATTAAAAAGAGTATTATGCTGACTTCCTAGGATGTGTTGCAAAATAGTCTCCATTTTGTGTAATCTGGAAGAGTTTGTCCAAAATATGGCTGATCTCTCCCTTGAAAATTTGGAAGCACTTGCCTTTGAAATAAACTGAAGGGGAGAAGAGTTGGGGAAATAAAATAAAGGGAAAATACTACCCTCAAAATAAAATTTGTCAATGCAAAATAATTGTGTCTACATGATGGAGCATGAAATAAAGATATAACAATTGCATTAAAAATTAAAATGAAGCAAAATATTATACTCTTCAGTGTCACATCTAGTGATCTTTCTTAAGGACAGGATAAGTTATTTGTCTTGCTCATTTACATTTTTAACAAGTGAAAGTTGGTACTTTATAAGAGACAAGCAATATCCACTTTCTGCTATTTCTTCTTACATTCTTTAACTTATACCATGATACTTCATACAGCAATATCATGTGTTAGCTCTTGAGGTATTTGAGATCGACCTACTGCTTTTTGAGGTTCATTTCACTTTATTGGATAAGTATATTTGTAGGGTTAACTGGATAATTTTTGATGGTCCACTAAGAAATACATTTTAATAATTTACACTTGTCTTAAATTATGTTTAAAAAATTACAACTAGAGAACTAAACCCATTTTTTCCAGAGGTGTCATTGCTTAGTGAAATCTCATGAGGGAATTCCTACTAAAGTTTCTTTCTCAAAGTGAATTAAATATATATGCAGGATTAAATTGATATTCAACACAACAAAAAAAGGATAATAAATTCAGATAATTTGTCCAAAAAAAAGCATACCCACAAATAAATTTTAAAATACTTTTTAATTTAGTTAGAATGACTATAAAGACAAAACAGGAATTAGGATGATAGCAAGAAGCACAGTGAAAGGAATTAAATATGCAGGAAAATTAAGAAACTTGCATTATAAGGAATCTAGTAAAGGAATTCACCACATAATATATCTTGAATAACATATACTACAGAAATTTCAGAAACATCACAATTCTACACTTCATTAGCATACCTGTGACAACAATTGTTTAAGATTGAAAGCCTCTAAATAAATTGCTGTTTTTCCCCAAAAGACAGATGAGCTTGGAAAAGTAACATCATCCTTCCAAGCCAAAAAGTAACTAAGATTGAACAGTTTTCAGGCATATCATGTTCAAATTCATCAACATAGTGTTCCTGAAGAGTGCTTATTTATAAGATGCATTAGATATTTTATTATACTAATATTCATTATATCTTACAATATATGAAGGATGCATATCATTAAAATGTGACTTTTGATTTAATTTAAATGAAGCAAAGTAAACAGAGTTATTACTCATTTATTTCCTTCATCAAAACATTGAGCAACTAATAGGCCCAATGCCATCAGCTCTATATATTTCCTCTTTAAGTTATTCATATGTTTGCCATATGATACTAAATATATTGTAAAATATGGTTCTATTGAGATTAAACCCAAAGAATCATAGTATTCTATGCTATTTGGGACCAAAAAAATTCATCTCTCTTACCACATTCTGTTTTTGGTCATCTAAGCAAAGTAATAGTATATTTTGCTTAAATTGCCCTGAAATCCTTGGCAGTATAATTTCTTGGCATCACTTGGTAGCTCTGATATATTTGTAGATCAAGATGTTAATTTATAAATGAGGACATATTTTACAGAAATAAGGTCCCACCAGAGAAATTCTCTAAATTAATATAAGACTCTATAAACATGATAGAATAAAAATTAAGATGTTTAGCCGTTTTATCCAATCTGCTCTTCAAAGGAGTAGTTCTGTTTGCTAATATTTCCTTATACTTAAAATAGTTGTGGTTATGTGTAGCTGATTTCACTTTAAGATGAGATATATGCCAGAAAGAAAAAAATATTTAGGGCCTGAATTAAAGAAAAACCATAATCTATCTGGAAGACTCAAATAATATCATTTCTTCTACACACATAAGTCAGAAAACTGAGTAGCAGATGACTACTATAGTAATTAATTAATTTTTTTTAATTAATTTTTTTTAATTAATTTTTTCCTATAGTAATTAAGTTAATGTTTCCAGAACAATGAACTACATGATAAAAATGGTTATGTGAATGGACTTTGGATGAGAAAAGTTGGCCTCAGAGAACTTAAGTGTTAACCCATATCTGAGCTTAATATATAATTTATGTATCATATTTTAAGATTATGTATATATTGTTAAAACATATATTCATGTATTTTTAAGGTATCATTTTAAATGAGGGGCCAAAGAACGTTCTTCATTCAACAAATGTCCACATGTAGAGCATTATTACAGAACAATTTACTTTTTATTATTGAATAAATCATCATATTGTTATTTTCAGCCAGAAGATAATTGGAGCATATTCCCCTTGGGGCATCTCCTATTGGTTCCAACAGCTGAGTAAGTGGATTTAAACAATCTAAATAAAACATTTTTATAGTGCAAATTTCATCTGCCTTTGTTGTGCCACAGATAATAGGAAATTTCAGATAAATTGTATAATATTTTAGGAGATAGAATGCAAAACATTAAGTTCAAATATGTTATGAAAACCCTGGTACTAGGTAAACACTTTAGTTCTTAACAATTGCCTGGGTGACTAGAATACATCCATCACAACCTGTTTTATGTATAGTTCTAAAAGGAATTGGAACCCCATATTTATGAGAAAACAATAAAGAAAAAGAAAATATAAAATTTATGTTTGTAGCGATCAATAAGAATGCTCAAAATTAGGTGCTTTATCTTCCTACTGAAGAAGACAGCCCTGTTCAAAGTAAAAACAATGGAAGTAGGTACCAATCTTAAATGGTCATGAAAATTTATCAATAGAGGGCAGAAAGTTTCAACACTCAGCAGTTTATATTTTGATATAATGAGTAAAATAACCAAAAATTATTTTAAGTATATTTTGCTAGCTGTCTAATCTAGATGTCATTGCAAGTTACTAAATGTTTCACAGCCTCTTAAAGGTAATCTCTTCGCTTCATACTCTTTTTCTCTTGTCTTAACGGCTAAAAAACATTCATATACAACTGGAATCATGTTTTGTTTAATTTCATCTTGTGGCAATGGGATTTTTTAGAATTTATATTTATTTTTGTGTCTCTGTATGTAGTTTGAATAGTTCTAAGAATTTGCCCTTTTCATCTAGGTTATCTATTTTGTTGGTGTATGGTTTTAAATAGTATCCTTTTATAATCTTTATTTCTATGGGGTCAGTTGTAATGACTCCTATTTCTTTTCTGATTTTAGTTATTTACTTCCTCTCTGGTTTTTTTTCTTCTTTGTCTAGGTTTATTGATGTTATTAATCTTTTCAAAGAACCAAATTTTGGATTTCTTTACTCTCAATTCTTTTTGAGACACCAGGGGCCGGGAAATGAACCCAAGACCTCCTATGTGGAAAGCCAGTGCTCAAACACTGCATCACATAGGCTTCCCTGAGTTGGTTTCTTCCTTTGGTTTGCTTGTTGTTTGTTTTTGTTTTTTCAGAAGGAACCTGACCTCCCATGTGGGAGGCAGGCATCAAAAGCTTGAGCCACATATGCTCCCTCACTCTGTCTGTATTGTGTTTTTTTTTAAACAAATCAATTTTATTGATACATATTAATAAAGGATACAATTCATCCAAAGTGTACAATCAGTGGTATTTTATATAATCACATAGTTGTGTGTTCATCACTTCAGACATTATGAGAGCATTTTCATTCTTTCAATAATAATAATAAACAAAAAACAAACAAACAAGAAAATTCCTCACCTCTCAATCTCTGTATGCTTCCCCTATTGTATATAGCTGGTGTTTCTGGCTATTTGATCCAAAGTTTAATAATCAATGGCTTTTAGTATAATCAAAATGTTGTACATTCATTATCTAAAAAACTTTAGAACAATTTCATTACTACAAAAAGAAAGACTCCACACCCTTAGTATTCCTTTCTCAGATCTATATAACCACTAATCTCATTTCATCTTTATAAATTGATTTATATTTACATTTCATATAAACTGTGATTTTTTTTTATTATTCTCTGTTTCGTTTACCTCCCTTGTAATTTTGCTATGTCTTTTTTTGTTGTTCATTTTAGGTAGTTTGCTGTTATTTTTCTCTCCAGTTGTAAAGTTACATCTCTGATTTGAGATCTTTCTTTTTTTATTGTAATCTATAAATTTCCTTCCCATCACTGCCTTTGCTGCATCTTGTAAGATTTGGTATCTTGTGTTTACACTTTCATTTGGCTCAAGACATTTTTTAATTTCCTTTGTGATTTCTTTTTGACCCATGTGTTGGTTAACAATAAATTGTTGAATTTCCACATATTTGTGAACATTACAGTCCTCCCACTCTTATTTATTTCTAGCTTTATTCCATTGTGGTTGGAGAGAATATAGGATATTGTTTCACTATTTTTAAATTACTTATATCTTGGCTTGTGACCTAACACATAATCTCATGGAGAATAGCCCATGTGAATTAGGGAAAAATGTGTATTTTGCTGCTGCTTGACTTAATATCCTCTAGGAGTGTGTTGAAATTAATTAGTTTATAATATCATTCAATTATTCTATTTTCTTATTGATATTCTTTCTAGGTTTTCTGTACATTTTTTAATGTGGTTGTTGCAGTTGGGCAGTTTGATGTAATTATGAATTCCAAAAATATAATTGGATCATGCTTGTAAACTGATCTGTTAATCTGGGCATGATTAAGTTATGATTAGGGTGTTGACTGGGCCATGTCAGTAGGGTGTTGAGCCCCACCCCTTGGTGGGTGGGGAATCAAATATAAAAGGCATGGCAAGAACAGAGTTGAAGCAGTCTTTTGAGAAGCAGTTTTGATGTTGGAAAGAAGGCCCCAGGAGAAGAGAAGCAAGCCGTTCACCTGATTGTCTACAGCTGACCTTGTGTAGGAAACAGGAGCTAAGCCCAGAAAGAAATGCTGCCTGGGAAGAGAGGAACCCCAGAAGACTGAACTCTGGCAAACGCCGGCAGCTGTCTTGCTCTAACATGTGCAAATGGACTGTGGTGAGAGGAGAAACTTAATGCTTTATGGCCTGATAACTGTGGAATTCTACCCCAAATAAATACCCTTTATAAAGACCAACCCATTTTTGGTATTTCACATTAGCACCCCTTTGCCTGACTAATACAGTGGTATATTGTATTCTCCTACTTTTAATGTAGAACCATTTATTTCTGCCTCAAATCTGTCAATATTTGTTTCATATATCTTGGGGCTTTGCCATCAAGTTCTTATATTTTTTTAAGAGTTATGTCTTCTTTTGTAATTGACCACATTGTCAGCATATAGTACCTTTCTTTGTCCCTCATAACAGTTGTGGAATTGAAGTCCATTTTATCTATTTGTTCCATCCTTTCACTTTCAGCTTTTGAATTTAACATGATGCTCATGTAAACAGCATAGAGTTAGGTCTTGCTTTTTTTACCCATTCTGCCAATTCTGCCTTTTGACATGAAAATTTAAGCAATTTATGTTTAAAATAATTAGGGATAATAAAAGACTTTCTTCTGCCATTTCACTATAAGGTTTTTTACCTTTTTTGTTCCTTGATTCTTCCATTAAAACCTGCTTTCATATGTATTTAAATTTTTGTATGGAATAATTTTTATCCCTTCTCATTTTTATCTGTATATATTTTTCAACTATTTACTTTTTGGTTACCCAAGGGCTAAATTTTACATCTTAAATCTTAAACATTCTTCTTTGGTTTGATATCAACTTAGTTTCAAAACCATATATATAAACTGTTCCTACACTAATCCATTTCCTCAACTTTTTTCTACTTTTATAAAATACATTTATATATGTTTTTTGACACAAACCATATTAATTTTTATTAATTTGTGTTTTAGAATCTGTAGAATCTAAAAAGTGGAGGTATGTAACAAAAATACAATACAATATTAATAACATTTATAAGTACCCTTGTGTTTACTGTTACCAGAGGTCTGTATTTCTTTATACCACTTTGATCCTCTGTCTAATGTCTTTTCCCTTCAGTTTAAACATCTCCTTTTTGTTTTTCTTGCAGGAGAGGCCTAGTAGTGACAAACATTCTCAGGATTTGTTTATCTTGGAATGTCTTAATATGTTCCTCATTTAAAAAAATATAGTCTCACTGGATATAAAATTATTGGTTGGCATTTTTTTCTTTCATCCCTTTAAATGTTTTGTCCTGCTGCTTTCTTGCCTCCGTTTTCTCTGAAGAGAAAAAGAGACTTAATCCTCAGGGACTCCCATGTACATAACAAATGCTTTTCTCTTGCATCTTTCAGAACATCTTATTGTATTTGGCATTCAACATTTTGACTTTTATGTGTGTGGGCATGTTTCTCTTTGAGTTTATCCTCTTTGGGGTTCATCAGGATTTTTGACTGTGTATATTCCTGTCTACTCTTAAATTTGGGATATTTTCTGCCATTATGTGCTTGAATATCCCTTCTGCACCTTTCTTTTTTCCTTCTATGATTCCAATAATGCATGTTTTGGTATGCTCGATGGTTTCTCACAGGTTTTAGGTTCTGTTTGAAATTTTAAAATTATTTTTCCTTTTAGCACCTCATCCTGAATAATTTTTATTTTTTTGACTTTGAATTCACAGATTCTTCCTTCTGTCAGCTCCAATCTGCTGTTGAAATTCTCCAAGGAATTTTAAATTTCAGTTATTTTGGTCTTGATATTCAGAATTTCCATTTGGTTACTTTTTAAAAATTTTCTCTTATTGAGAATCTCTTATTGCTCATTCATTGCTTTTTGTGATATCCTTTATTTTTATTCTTTGTGTTTTCCTTTATCTCCTTGAACATATTGAGGGTCATTTTTTTTTTAAGTTTTTCCCAATATGTCCAAACTCTTGCCTTCCTCCTGATGATTTCTGAATTTTCATCCTGTTCCTTTTGATGGGACATCATTTCCTGGTTTTTATCTTTGATCTTTTTTTCTAAATCCTGCAATTTAGAAAAACATTTTAAAGTGTTAATTTTGAAATTTATTCTCTGAGTTGTCTGTTCCTTAATTTGTATCCAGCTCTTGATATGGCAGAGATTTCCTTGAGTGTTAACAATAATGGCCAAAATGATATGTAAAACATTTTTCACATTCTTTACAATTTGGCTCTGTGTTGGTTGTGTGCTCCTTCAGAATTTAGACCTCCTATCAAGAATATTAACCTGAGGTCAATGTGAAGTGCAGATTCCTTTCTTTTCACAGCTTAAATGTACCATAGGGTTTTGCTTGCTTATGCCTTGGGAAATCTCTCATTTATAGGAATTTTAATTCACTTTTTACTCACTATGGAATAAACTTTCTCTCCCTCCTAGTTACTCTATTTCATGATGTAAAGCAGGTAGTTCTTTACTCCAGACCATTTGACTTAATTGTTTCTTATACTGCTTTAGCTGTCCTCAAGCTGCTGCTCACTGCAGTACTAGTTCTGGGAGAGCAAGTCTGAGAAGGATTTCCTACTTTTGTTTTTCAGGCTCCATACCTTTTAATGGACAGAGGCATACAAGCACCTTATTAGGCAGATAAGAGTTACTCTGCTTCTGCAAGAACAAGGCCAAGAACTCACCATGGTAGTGCAGACTGGCTCAAACCTGTGCCAAGGACTGGGTGGAAGAGGGGCCAGCAAGTGTGCCATGAGTTTCTCCTACTGCTTTAAAATCTATATTTTCCTGATTTGGCTCTTATCCAAATGCAATAACACTTTTCTCTTTTTCAGAGTTTTGAGGAAGATGACTCTGCCATTTTTGCTACTTTTTCACAGATTCTGTGAGGAAACAGCACAATGGAACATTTTATGCTGCCATTTTAGTTTCTTCAAAAGTGCCCTACAGTATTTTCAGAGGGAATAGAAAAACATGGCTTGTCAAGAACTTAAATTTTCAATAGCTATCAAATGAGCAATTATTTAGTCATTAAAGGACAACATAATGCTAAGTATTTAAGATATAAATTTGAATAAAACATAAACTGCCATACTAATTTTAATTCAACCAGAATGTATCTTTCAATTAAATGTCTTGATTTATTCTGCTCAGCAAAACTCTAGAAGACCTAAGATACAGGTAAACTTTAGAGATTAGCTCATAAAATGTTATAATACATGTGATTATGGCTGTATATGGCCCTCCTAAAGTAGACATTCTTTATTTTAAATTGTATTCATGATTAAATCTTGCTTATATAATTTGTCTGTCAATATTTATTCAAATCTTCTTATAGAAATATTGATATATTCATTCTATAGGTGAGGAGAATATAGTGAATCATTTTATTCAATTGCTGAAAGAGCTAAAATTCTGCTGTTTTATTTCAATGCTCTGTCCACTGATAAACTATCTCATGAAAGAAAATTTCTTTTAGCTGTTCACTTTGTGTTTTAGTGTGATCTAATATGAAAAGAGATATCAGAATGCAGCTTTTCTTTGTTTGTTTGCTTGTTTGTTTGTTTAGGTAACTGGGGCCAGGATTGAACCCAGGACCTCCTGAGTTATTCTTTCTTTGTGTTGTTGTTAGTGGTTTGTTTGCTTGTTTATTTATTTTTATTTTCAATTGTTTTTGCTTGTTTGTTTTGTTTTTTTCTGGAGGCACTGCTGACCTAAACCTAGACCTACCCTGTGGGAGGTGGCCACTCAACCGTTTGAGCCACATCGGCTCCCCAGAATCCAGTTTTAAATTAACAATTTGACCTGATGCTTTTGGTGATGACATGAGTTCAACCAATAATTAAACACCCTCATCTGCCTCACATTTTGCACAGATTGCCATCAACACATGAGCCACTGCTTTGTCACAGCCTTGTGATCCACTGCCAGGAAATAATGCATTGCCAAGAAAAAAAAAAATGAGGCTATGGTTCATTAAACTTTGAGTCTCAATATTGTTCACATTTTTCAGAATAATATGAATTGCAATTTAATGAGTATCTTCAAATTCGTTCCATTAAATGTTAAAAGGAAAAATGTCACTGAAGTCACTGCAATTATACTGAAGGGCTTCATAGATAATCTTGAACTGCAGATCAATTTATTCTTACTGTTTCTAGCTATATACTACTTTAAAATAATGGGAAACTTAGCACTGGTTGTATTGGTAATTGGGGGTTCCTGTGTCAATAATGCCATGCACTATTTTCTGAGAGTGTTACATTTGTGGATTCCTGCTCATCCTTAGTTATCCCAAATATATTGGTAGATTTTATGTCAAGAAAAATTTCATAATAAATTATTTTACATTAATATATTCCTTCTCCAACCATCTTCCTTCTCATTAGGTAAATAGGAACTTTTTATCCTATATAATTTTCTATCTGTCTGAAGCATTTTAACATTTCTTGCAAAGCAGTTCTGTGTGTGATAAATTCAATCAATTTTTGTCTTTGAAAATAATTCTCCTTCACTTTTGAAAATGAACTTTGCTGCATAAAAAATTCTTAGTTGATCTTTTTCTTTTTTTCCTTTCAACACTTTATTTCACTTTATTCTTGCTTGGTTTCTGAGGAAAAGTCTGATATAATATAAAACTTGTTCCTCTATAGTTGTTTTTAAAATCTGGCTTTTTTTTCAAGACTTCTTCTCTGTCTTTCATTTACACAGCTTGAATATGTTATGCCTAGATATTTTATTTGTTTGTTTGATAATGTTTTTGTTCTCTGAGCTTCTTGTATCTGTGGCTTGGTGCCTGTCAATAATTTTGCAAAATTCTTAGCCATTAATTTATCAATTTAAAGAAATCAGTTGTACTTCACTTTGTCATATTTGCATTTTTGGGGGATATTTGGGCAACCATGTACTGACTGGTATTCCAAAAATATTGTTAGTTTAGTGTAAAATTATAAGTCTAAGATTATTTTTCAAAACATTTCATATATATATATATATATTTACTATGGCTTAGTAATTTACACATATATTTGTTCTCAAATGATATATTTTCTGAAGAGTTGATATAGGGAAATAAGTATAAATAGAAATATATTTAGCATTTATGACTAAAATAAGTGGCATCAAAAAAAAAACCTATAAAGAGTATCAATCTTCAGTCTTGGGAGTGACTGGAGGTAACTCATGCTATGAGATCTGTACAGGTATGTATACATACTTCTACATTTTCCTTTTCTTCTCTTATCTACTTTACAGAGATCTGAGTCCTACAAATTTCACTTTACAATATAATAATTT